>JAECUM010003329.1:0-72959 GCA_016617855.1 Megalonaias nervosa | reverse complement strand
GTCATTATCTTATAGTTGGTAGAACTGGATCTGGCAAAACAAATTTGCTTATGAATTTACTTTTAGGAGATAATTTTAACTACGATCGCGTTTATATTTACACAATTAATCCCCAACAGGATAAGTACGAGCTACTTAACAATTATAATGACAAACCTCGTGACGATCTTGAATCTGGCGAAGATTTCTTTATTATCAAACAACCGGAAGAACTTGTTCCAGTTAATCAACTCGATTCGTCCGAACACAAAATAGTTGTTTTTGATGATATTCCGCTAAACAACGAGGAAATGAATAAAATCAGATCGTATTTTTCACTGTCGCGAAAAAGGAAATGTAATTCTATTTATCTCGCTCAAGGATATTATAATGTTGACAGATTTATTAGGCGAAATGCTGGCTGTTTTATATTATTTCCTGGACTTGACAATATTGACGTTAGAAATATCGCGAACGAACAATGCGGTGACGTAACAAAAGATAAATTTATTGAACTGTACCGTCAAGCAACGGCAAATAAATATGATTTCTTTTTGTCCGATAAGTTAACGAATGATAAGAATAAAAAGTTTCGATGTTGTATTGAAAAATATCTACAATAATTTTTATAGAAAATAGTATATAATTAATGAAAAAACAAGCAAAGTACAGAAAACATATAGAAAATCTAAAAAAAACTTGCGCAGTCTCAGGCAAAATTTAAACAGCTAGTACAGCAAGCAAGACGTGGTCAAGTTGCTGCAGCAGAAACAGCAGCTAGAGTTCTCAAACCAGTTACTGAGGCTTTACTTGGAAAACAACCCGAAACTAAACCACTATCAGAAAAAGAACTTAAGCAACTACAGGAAAAAGGTTTACTCGGACTAGTTAAAGAACAACAAGAAGCAGCTGCTGGAAGAATTATTGAGAGATCTGAAGAAGAAAAAAGAAAATTAGCTGAGGCACTTGTAGCAAATATAGCTGATCCTGCTGCGAGACAAGCTGCATTGGATCGGTTAATAAATAATCCGCTGGAACTTGAACGAAGATTAGCAGTATTAACAACACAAGAAGTTAAAAATATTATAACAAATTTATCAGAAGAAATAAAAGATATTAAAGAAGAGCAACAAAGAGTCGGAGAGTTGACTGTAAAGTTTATGGAAGTTGGAGAGCAAAGAATTTTTTTAAAAAAAAAGCAAATGAATTAATATTAGATGATGAATATCATGAATTTTTAAGAAAAAATGATATAAATGATATTAATAATATAAAAACTTGGGCAAAGGATAGATTTGACAGATTTAATGATGTGTTAGAAAACATGATAATAGACAGTGATAATGCTAACAAAGAATTAGATACAGCCATGAAAAAGGAAGATATGCTTCCACTTTATAATAGAATAAGACAAGGTGCTATAGCTTATACTTTTTTCGAAACAGCGGATGATGGTAGAGAAAAAGGTTATGGTAAGGGGTGGACTTTTAAAAGAAAATTTGATTTATTCAATAAAAAACGTGTAAAAGAATATAGAGAACAAATAACAGGAACTGGGGTCAGAATATTCGCATCAGTTACTGAAATGATTGGCAGATTAATGCTATTGATATCATCAAAAGAAGCAGGAAATGTTGGTGCTGAAATCGACAATGAAATCATCGACATACTTGATAATTTGAGATCGAGAAATTTATTAGCATCTGACGAATACGATACTTTGCACCGCGACTTAATCGCGGCGACTTAATTTTATAAAAATATAATAATAAATGTCAGCAACATTATTACTCGACTCCAGCCAATCTGATAAAGATAGCGCGAACTTTTCAGTAAAGTATATTCCGCCAATAGAACTAGATCGTGAAAAACAATACGAAATTGGATTAATTTCATGCACTTGTTGGAACGCCATGGCAAACATTAAGACTGATGTTAATGATGAGTTTGGATTTACTTCTAACGATCCAAGTTCTCCAATATTTAGAAAACGATTGTTTATTAAAATTCCACAAGGAGCTTACAACATAACTGATCTAAATAAAACAATAAAAGAATTAATAGCAAAAAATAAAGGAGTAGCAGACAATTTTGAGCTCGCACCAAATTATAATACATTGCGTGCTAGAATGAAATTAAAAGATATGGGAATTAGCTTAGTTTCAAAACAAAGTATTGCACCACTGATAGGATTTCCTTACAAAAGTTATGGCACTACTACTTTTCCTCAAGAACCTGTTACACATGACGGTGAATTTCCAGTAAATATAACTGAAGTTAACACGATATTGGTAAATTGCTCGATCGCGTCTGGTTCTTATTCAGCCAAAGGCAGCAAAGGGCAAACTATATACAGTTTTTCACCAGAAGTTCCACCAGGGTCTCTCATGCAAATCAGTCCGCGTCATATTATGTATTATTCGCTAAATGTTGAAAATCAAATAACAGAAGTAAATATGCAATTGACAGACCAATCTGGAAGACAGTTGGATTTTAATATCGAAGTTGTTACTTATTACGTGCACCTACGCGTTGCGTAGGCGAACAACAGTAAACATATATTTTTGAAAGATTTGACAACAAAGTTATACAACCTCAGATATAATGAAACAGAAAAAAGTTTATCGAAGAAAAATAGTAGGAGGATTTTTCGGAAATATATTTACTAAAATTGTTGAAAATATTCCAGGATTAGCTCGTAAAGTTGCGCCAATTGCACTTGACGCGGGTAAAGCTTTTGCAACTGGAGCTGCATCTGCTGCTGGAACTGCTGTGGGACAAAAAATATCTGATAAAATAAAAGGCGAACCTAAGACGCAAGCCGCAATCAAACAAGTTATTTCGGAAATCGCACCAACAAAAGAAACCCAACGCGCGATGATAACAACAACAAAAAAACTTTTATCACCAAAGGGCGAGCAGATTATACAAAATTTAATATCTAAAGTAACAGCGCCGCAATAATTTTATATAACCTAATAAAATAAAAAATGTCTGTGAAAAATTATCTCGATTTTGCAGAAACTTATGACGCAGACAACACAGTAACGGAATTTGAGTATGTTGAATATCTTGATGAAAATTCTAACGAACCTAATAAAACTGGCGTTAGAACATTTAATACACGAGACGAGGACGTATTTCTACTGCCTCACAAAGCAATGTTAGAAGTTCGTGGTCGGATTATGACAACAGCTGATCCACCTGTCGCAATTGCTGCTGGAGTAGAAGTAGCTCTTATAAACAATGGTTGGTGTTTATTTAGAAGTGCTCGATATCAGCTGGCCAATCAAACTGTCGAAGATATTTCAAGTCACTTACAAGTTGCAAGTACGATCTTAAATATCGTTTCGTTTTCCGACGATTACTCCAAATCAACTGCAACTAACATGGTGTGGTTTAAAGATACTGGAAGTGGTATAGCAGAATCTAGAGAATTTATTCACAAAGGTCTTTTGGTACACGGAGCTAATGCAAATGCAGATCTTGCAATTGTAGTAAATTTTCTTATCGCTAATGCTGATGTTTTAGGTATAGTCGCACCAGCTGCAGGCGCTAATGCAGACGCTACAAGAGTCTCACTTACCGCTGCTTGTAATAATCTTGGTATAACCGCACCAGATGCAGCTGCAGACGGCGTTGCAATGTTAAATTTAGTTATTAACACAATTAACCCTCGAAGTATACGCTACAATGAGGGCTATGCTAAGAGAAAAGCACTTACAGCAGTATCACGTCAGATTACAATGATGCTGCCGTTAAGTACCATATTTGGCTTTTGCAGGGACTATAATAAAGTATTTCGTGGAGTTAAACATACGCTTATTTTAGATCGAGCAGAACGAAATGATTGTTTTCTCAGATTTGGTGGGGTCGATGTACAATTTGTCATAAACAAACTTGCGCTGTGGATGCCACGAATAACTCCGTCAGTCACTAAAGCATTAGAATTAGATAGTATGCTGGAAAAACGCACGAATAAAATTCATTTTCAGCAACATAAAATATATCAAACAGCAGTTCCGAATACCACCGACTACACATGGCGAGTTACAACAACATCGAGTGAACAGCTGCCGCATCAGTTATTTGTTGTATTTCAGCAACAAGTTCGACGTAATAGCCAACTACAAAATAATGGAGTATTTGATAACGCTGATGTTAGACGAATATATGCCAGAATAAATTCAAAGCAATATCCAGAACGAGCGATCGAATGCAATTTTGCAGATAACGACAATAAAAACATTACTAGACCGTACATGAACCTGCTCGACTCAATGCAGAAATATCAAGATACTGGAGATGGGACTCAGATATCAGTAGAGGAATTTCGTACACTTTATCCGATATTTTACTTTGATGTTAGTAAACATAGCGAGCGAGCTGTGGACAGCACAGCTGATATTGAAATTACTTGGACGCTCGGAGACGCTCCAGCAGCGGCATTAAACGTATATGCATTAGTGTTAAGCGACAGATCTGTTACAATCGACTCTGTCGGAGGTAAAATGACAATACAAGTTTAATCTGTAATCGTTATATAAGATGAAAAAATATATTATAAAAGAAATACATTTAACTGATGGCCAAGTTAAAAAATTAGCAGCTGCTGTTGCGAAGCGGAGGTCGGTTTCATTGAAGGTCAACCCGAGTGCTTTGGGGACTTTAACAAAATTATTGTTAACCAAAAATCAAGCAAATAAATACGATCGCAAAAAACCTTTCGTTTTAAATTTAAGCGCTGCACAAATAACCGCGAAGTCAAAACACGGCGATTTCTTCGGTCCGGCACTATCAGTAATAGCCAAAACATTACTACCTAAAATTTTGCCAGTACTTGGTACATTAGGGCTAGCAGCAGCGTCTGGGGCAGTATCTGGCGCATCAGAAAAGGCAGTTAAAGGTAGAGGTATAAAGAAAATTTTTGTCTAAAGATTAAATATAATGCCTAAACGAAAAACTGTGCGAAAAAAGACAACGACGAAAAGAAAAACGACGACGAAATAAAAGACACAAGGTGGATTTCTTCCAATAGCCCCATTACTGGCAGGATTGGCGGGAAGTCTACTGCCGGGTCTGTTAGGACGAGGAAGAGGACTAATGCTGCCAGGAACAAGGAGATAAAGTCGCCGGCTCCGTTAAGTAATTTTGATATGCTTGAAGAACTTAAAAAAGTAAAAAATTTTCACGGAGTTCATTCCAAAGATGAGCTTACGGCGATTGCATCGTCAGCGACATCGTCGCTGGGTTCTTGTGTGATAAATATACAAGATTTTAATGACGGATCTGGCACACATTGGGTAGCTGTTTTTGATAACAATTATTTCGACTCGTTCGGAATTCCACCAAGTGACGCGGTAAAACGATATATGAGTAAAAACAAAATAATAAATTATTCTTCTAATCAGATTCAACCAGTTGGAACTTCCGCTTGTGGATATTATTGCATAAAAACAGATGACCAAAAATCCAGATTTTTTAAAGTTTATTTTGCAATTTGACAAACAACCCTCTCACGCTAATGATGAGATCGCGATTAATTTTGTATAAACTTACAAATATAACAATGTCAACATATTGTCTCAAGTGTAAAACTAAAACAGAAAATAAAGACGAAAAAACGGAAAAAACGAAGAATAATAGAATAATGCTGAAAAGTATTTGCGCAATTTGTGGAAAAAGAAAAAGTATGTTTTTGCCAGCAAAGTCAGGGGCGGGTTGCCCGCCTGACGTTGTCAGGGAAGTTATTTTAGTAGACGACTAAATAAATAATGACGTGCAACTGCGATGCAGATAGAGATTTATGTCTCGAGCAAAATAAAATTGTTACATATTGCCAGAAATGCAATAACAGAGAAATAATTGGAACGGGTATAGATATACATAAATTAATTGGCAAACTGCCGAAACCGAAAGGCGGATGGACATTGCCAGGCCATAAATATACTGGCCCGTGGAATCCGCTTGATGAGCAACTTGATGAAAATGATAATCCGCTGCCAGGACAAGAACCTTACAATCAGGTTGACGCAATAGCGATGCGTCATGATATCTGCTACAGAGATATTGAGCAACCTAGTGGCGAAACAAAACACAGCTGCGACAAAGTAATGTTAGACGAACTTCGTGAAATGAAACCAGTAAATATGCGAGAGCGTGTTGACCGAAGACTGGTACAGGGTATTATTGGAGCAAAATATAAACTTGGACTAGGTAGAGACTTATATGATGACCCAGCGACAACGTCGCTTGCAGTCGAACTACATAGACCTAGAAAAAAAAGTTTCCGCGACGCAAAGTTGTAGCAAATGCCGTTGATGACATTTGGGCGATAGATTTAGTTGATATGTCAAATCTAGCTCAATTTAACGTTGGCGCTGATGGCGCTCCACGGAGATATCTTTTTAATGTTGCCGATGTTTTTAGTAAATATGCTTTTAGTGTACCGGTCTCGGATAAAACAGGGACCTCAATGATTGACGCGCTAAAGCACATAATAACTACTTCAGAAAGAAAACCGAATAGAATCTGGACCGATCACGGAGCAGAGTTTTTTAACAAAAAGTTCGAGCAGTTTTTGGAACAAAATAACATTAAAAAATACGTTACTGGAAATGAGGGGAAAAGCGTCATTGTCGAGCGATTTAATCGCACACTAAACGAAAAAATTCATAAGTATTTGACAGCTAAAAACACGAATAAATACATCGACAACTTACAGAAAATTGTTGACGAATATAATAACACGAAACATCGAACCACTAAAATGTCTCCAAATGACGCGATTGCAAATCCAATACTAGCTAATGAAAACATGTACCGAAGACACAAATTTAGAGTTGGCGATAAAGTTAGAATTTCATTGACGAAAAAAACGTTTGAAAAGGGATTTACTCCGAACTGGAGCGAAGAAGTATTTGTTGTTGATAAAGTACTTTTAACAATACCAGTTACATATTCGTTGAAAGACTTATTAGGAGAACCTATAACTGGCAGTTTTTACGAACAAGAACTTCAGAAAACAGAACAAGATATATTTGTTATTGAAAAAGTTATTAGAAAGCGCGGCAACAACAGTTTAGTTAAATGGCGCGGACATAGCGATAAATTTAATAGTTGGGTACCAACTAAGTCGATTGCATCGACTGCGACTGAATAATATTATTATAAATTTGCTCGTATTTTATTAGTACTGACCTACATTTTACTGGTTTACATAAAAAAATTAAGTGTAATTTTCTCGCATCATTAACTGGCATTAAATTAAATATTTTAACAAAAATGAAATCGTATTTTATGTTTCTTTGTTGTCCCGGTACTTTTACGTTTAGAAAGGGCTTTATAAGTTGCCAAAATATTTGGTGCTTGGCAACGCTAAAATTAAATTTTAATATTTTTTTGGTAATGTGGTACTTAACATCATATCGACCAGTTGTTGGTCTACTTAAATGTTTCTTGCTAACAACGACATCATCTTCGTCGTCATCGTCATAGTTATACAAAATGTCTTTTTCAGTATAACCAGCAAATCTGTCGTCGGTGATATTTTTTAATGTGACATTAGGAACTGGAACAAAATCTTCCGAGTATAGCTGAGCTAATCTCTCGATTAAGCTCATTATTATAATAATCTTTTTATCTAATTAATATATAATATGGAAATAAAATATCATTGTAGAGTTAATATACTAAACAAAAATGAATTAGCCGAAGCAGTTCGAAATTGCTTGCTGGGATATAATTTTCATTTTGTTGACGTTATGACAACATTGGGCGAATCTGATAAATTTTTGTTAACAGCAGAGGATAAAATAAAACTTGATACAAATAAAATAATGACGTTACGATTAAATCGCGATGACATAATGGAATTTGGTCATAATTGTCTTTCTCGTAATGATATAGAAAATATTATTTATTATCGTATCTAAAACTAAACTGATCAAATGTCAGCGTAGACGTCGCTGATCTTGCTCTTCCATCGGCGACATCTTTTATTCTTTGAGGATGAATTTTATGATATTTTCCAGCAGCTGTTATTGATTTAAATTTCATTTCCTCATACGTTTCAAGATTTATTGAAATTATTTGTTTAGCAGGATATTTAAAATTATTACCGCCACCTATTCCTCTTCTAGTATTTTCTTTTGACGTTACCAAATCTAAATTTTCCAAACGATTATCGGTTTTAATTTTATTAATATGGTCGATAACTAAACTATTAGGTATTATTCCGTTAAAAACTTCATAAACAAAACGATGAGCTTTATAACCAATAAAATCTGTTTTAATTCCTCTAACACTCATAAGAAAATATCCATCTTTATCTAAGTTTCCTAATACTTTTTTAGTTTTTCTATGTCTAATAATTCCCTTATCATTTGCTTCGTATAGGTCAAAGATTGGATGGGGTTGATATTCGTTTTGTAAACCTAAATTTTCGATATTATCATCTGCAATTGCACCATTTGCTCGATATACTCGTTGTCCTTCTGGAATATCTCCGACAAATAAAGTATAAATAAAATCTTTTCTAAACATCTAAACACCATTCACTAAAATTAACATTCCAGCTGGTGTTGGTACGCCAATAGTTTCTTTAGTTGCTATGTTGATAACAGAGCCTAATACATTTGCAGCATATAAGTTATACTTCGGATGTACATGATACATCTCTTGCTCTTCCGCTGTCAGTGGTAGATATCTCAAGATTTCTGTCATTATATATATATACAAAATTTTTTTCTATATCTAATTAAAAAAATTAAAAAATTTCAATTAAATAAACAATATTACTATATACATATAATGCTGAAATTGCGAGACATTGCTAAAAAGAGCATTATCAAATCCGAAAAAATTGCTTCAGCATTTTCAGGCTATGAAAACAGTTACAAACTCGACGATCAAACCATATTAGCTAATTTTACCTCTACAAATTTATATCATCTTTTACAACCTGTTATAGCTCAAGAACTTGCGGCTCATAAAAGTATCAAACTCATAGTTCAATATCATACGATTTTATCAAAGTTACACGCAGTTGAAAATATACTTGACGTAATTTTTGAAACAAAAAGTTTTGACAGCGAAATCTCGGAGCCCTATTTAACAGCTAAATCGAGGAAGATATTAACTGGAACAAACATTGCCATGGTCGCCGATGAAATACATCAAGAAATAAACAAAAAATTAGAAGAATTTACTTCGTCAGGGTCAGGATGGAAATTCGAAATGATAAAAGCAGTTTTATTTCACACAGCAAAATATAACGTACTTCGCGGTAATTTGTACGTCGATCTTCCTCAAATATTAAGAACAAAAAATGCTGTATAAATGTCAAAAACAACGATGACAAATGTTTCCAGTGGTCTATTCTTTCCGCAATGTTTCCCAAAGAACAAAATTCCGATCGCGTCAACAAGTATTTTCCGCACAAGAACGAACTAAATTTTGATGGCATCAACTTTCCAGTAGCAGAAAATCATATACCAAAGTTCGAAAAACAAAACGGTATCTCAGTTAATGTTTTCGGACTAGACGAACGAGAAAACGTTTACCCTAGATATATCTCAGAAAATGCTTCGCAAAAGACAATAAATTTATTATTTTATTTAAAACATTACTGTTGGATAAGAAACTTTAACGGATTAGTTGGCGGACAGTACAGTAAAAACAAAAACAAGAAATATTTCTGTTACAGATGTCTGCACGGATTTACTAACAATGAAAGACTGCAGGAGCATCTCAAATACTGCGTCAACGTTCAAAAAATAACTATGCCTAGCGAAAAAGAAAAAATATTAAAATTTAAAAATTATGATCATAAGCTGAGTATTCCTTTTGTCATTTACTCCGATTTCGAGTGTCTACTCGTTCCCGTGGCTGGAGCTGAAAATAATCCGAACAAATCATGTACCAGAAAAATACAACAGCATATTCCTTGTGGTGTAGCTTATAAAGTAGTTTGTTGCGCCAGCGATAAATTTTCATCTCCGATAAGGTTATATGGAGGTGAAAATCCTGCCGTGTGGTTACTAAAAAATTTAATAGACGAAGTTAATACAATTTCTAACAGATTACTTAGAACAGCTCCGATCAGAATAACGTCTAAACAACAACTCGACTTTGATGAGGCAGTTAGTTGTCATATTTGCGAACAGTTGCTGGGGGACTCCAAGGTGCGAGATCACTGTCATTTGACCGGCCAATATCGCGGAGCAGCTCATAACAGTTGTAATTTGAAATTTCATGCTCCAGATTTTATTCCCGTAGTTTTACTTAACTTTCGTGGCTATGACAGTCACATCATTGTAGAAGCTTTTGGTGATGAAAACATTAAAGCTAAACTAAAATTGAATAACGTGATAAAATGTATTCCAAATAATTTTGAAAAGTATATGTCGGTGACCCTCGGCAAATTACGCTTTATCGACAGCATGCAATTTATGGCAGCATCATTAGACGAGCTCGTTAAAGGCTGCAGTATTTTCAATAATCTGCGCAGCTGCTTCGGTGAAAACTATGTCGATCTGACAAAAAAAGGTATCTTTCCTTACGAATATCTCGACGATTGGAGCAGATTTAATGAAACTTCTCTACCTAGCAAAGATAAATTTTACTCGCAGCTCAAGAATGAAAACATCAGCAACGACGAGTATAAATATGCACAAGATATGTGGAATAAATTTGCTTGTAAAACATTTGGCGATTATCACGATTTATATCTGAAAACGGATGTATTATTGCTAGCAGATATTTTCGAGAATTTTCGTCAGGTTAGTCATGCAAATTACGGATTAGACCCCTGTTGGTATTATTCTGATCCGGGGTTGTCCTGGGACGCTCTACTAAAAACTAGCAAAATAGAATTAGATCTCTTAACAGATGTCGATATGTTTAACTTTATTGAAAAAGGGATCAGAGGCGGAATTAGCGTCATAACAAAAAAATATGCAGCGGCTAATAATAAATATTTGAAAAGCTATGATAAAAATCGTCCTCGAGTTACATTATTTATTTAGATTGTGTGAATTTGTATGGGTGGGCCATGTCACAGTCAATGCCTTGCGGTGGGTTTCATTGGATAACTTCAAACCAATTTCTTAAAGAAACTGAAAAAATCTTCCGAAAGATATTTCATACTTTGTTGAAGTTGATCTAGACTATCCCAGTTCGTTACATGATCTACATAACGACTATCCGTTTTGCGCAGAGTCGATGATGGTTGATTACAGTTTATTATCACCTGAACAGCGAGCAATGACAACGGCAAAAAGTTCTATCGTTAACAAGCTAGTTCCAAATTTGTTATATAAAAGAAATTACGTCATGCATTACAAAAATCTAAAGCAAGCAGTAGATGCTGGACTAATTCTGAGAAAAGTCCATCGCGTGTTAAAGTTTAATCAGTCGTGGTGGATGGCAGATTATATTGACCTAAATACGAAACGTCGTGCCGTAGCTAAAACCGAATTTGAGAAAAACTTTTTCAAGTTAATGAACAACTCAGTGTTTGGTAAGACTATGGAAAATATACGCAGGAGAGTTTCGATTGAAATTGTTAATGATATCAATCGCAGAAATAAATTAGTTAGCGATGATGGTTTTGTTAGTATGAAAATATTTAATGAAAATCTTGCCGCAATACAACGACGAAAGACAAATTTAAAGTTAAATAAGCCAATCTATGTTGGTGCAGCTGTACTTGATATATCAAAGTGGCTGATGTACGATTTTCATTATAATTTTACCAAAAAAATATGGCCAGATTCAGAGTTGCTATTTACTGATACGGATTCTCTAGTATATAATATAAATTGTGAAAATGTCTATCAAGATATTTACGATAATAAAGATTTGTTCGATTTATCAGATTATCCAACTTGTAGTGAATTTCATGATAATTCTAGCAAGAAAGTTATCGGAAAAATGAAAGATGAGTTTATGTTTGTACCTGTGAGAGAGTTTGTTGGACTAAGAAGCAAAATGTATGCTGTCATATTAGATGACAATAAACTGACAAAGAAAGCTAAAGGTATCCCTCGCGGATATGTGAAAAAGATGATGCATTTTGAGGATTTCAAAGCTGCTCTTAACAATAGCGTCAGTTTTATTAAAACCAATGTAATTAGGACTAATTATCATAAGCTTGAAACAAATACAATTATAAAACGTGGACTAAGCAATTTCGATGATAAAAGGTATTGCAAAGACGGAATTAATACTCTCGCTTGGACATTATTTAAGTAATATTGTCTAAGCATCAGAAATAATGTTTGAAAATTTAACATTAGCCGATGGAGTTAATAGCAAAATAAAAAAAAATAATGGTCAATAACCAACAGTTATCATCTGAATTTAATGATGAAGTTTCAGGTATTTGTTTTAGTAAATTTGATAGAATAAAACTTTCTCTTATTAGAACAGACGATAGCGAGTATTTTCCATATCTCGAAAAATTACGAGACGAGCTTGCACAAAAATATGAAAATTTACATAATCCAATAAGCCAAGGTCAGTACACAAAAATTAATATCGACCTGGACAGATCAAAGGTTTTTGCAAAAGGTAGCAAATATATTCTTAGCAAATTAGCAATGAAAGATCTATTTGAAAGTCGCCGTAAGGTATCTGGTATGATTAAATTTTTTTCTGTATAATCAAGATAACATGTTATATATAATAGCGAGTGTGAACACATTAATGATAGGAACAGAAATATAGTTTTTTCTGTATATGCTCATGTTTTAAAAAGGGAGATAATAACGCTAGGGTTTAGTTTAAAATCATTCGCGAGTTGTCGAACGTAAATATATAGTGTAATATAAGTTATAGCTAAAAATGCTGTTTTTGTTCCTAATTTGATTAATCAGATTTAAGATCGAGTTGTTTATTGTTTCTTAATGAAATAGTATATTTAAGACTTACAAATCCTTGTATTTGCTAACGTAATTAGAAATGCCTTTTACGTAAATAATATACTGTATATTTCCTTAAGTCCAACCGTATATGACCGATGAAATACCCAAATCTGGTTGCGAGGGCATACTTTAGTCTGTGCAGTTTTTGTTATTAAGTAATTAGTAAAACAAACAAGATAATCTATGATCTGCATAATGCTATTTCACATTTGTATCTTTTTGTCTTTTGTTTACTTCCACTTGCAAGAACGCATATATAGTATTCACTTTCCATAGGAATTATTGATTTCTTCTCTGCAGTTCGCTCAGTCGCCATAGAAACAGTCCATTTTGTCTGCTGTAACAACTATAATTACGCCTGGCCAAGCAATTCAGTTCATGTTTTAGCCAGCAGTGGGAAATCCGTTTTATATACAAAATAAAATCATATATTTCTAGATTTTAAAATTAGATATTTTTATCTTTTTTGTCACTTAGTTTAGCCTCGACTTTGTGAGCGAGTGTCATTGTAAAGTCCTATACTGCTAGCATTAAATTTCGCTTTTATGTGTAATGTGAAATCAAAAATTCATGTATTCTCTTATTATTTATAATATATCGTTTTTAAAACAGAAAATATAATGCAAAATTACGTGTTTTCATAATCAGAAAATGTAATGCTGTTTTTGTTAAGTATATAGTAACTAATTCAATATATTTATGTAATGTGTTCGATAGCTCATTGCTAGCGCGTAGAAACTCTCGTCCTGGCGCTCATGGTTCGAAACCCGAGAAAGGCAAATTGTCTGCGGGGCGATTTTAGGCCAAGATTTATAATCTATTGGGGGCCTTGGCCAGCCCCAGTCTATTTGTGAATAGAAATTAGTATACCTACCCACGTGTCAACACGTAGTAGGTGTCAGTTTTGCACCCCTACGGATTTGATATTTGGGGGTGGGTGTGCTAGTTTATATATTCACAAATAGAGAAAAGGCCTTTCATCATATCATTATAATATCATATCATTATATCATCATTATATTATATCATCATACATCAATCAGTTTATATGTGACCTCTGAACTTGCTCGGATGTCAAAAGGCAACCGGGGGGTTCACAAAGGTCAAAATGTGCCGTCTGCAAAAATCAACATCATAACCATAAAAATATATAATCATTGTTCATCAATCAGTTTATATGTGACCTCTGAACTTGCTCGGATGTCAAAAGGCAACCGGGGGGTTCACATAGGTCAAAATGTGCCGTCCGCAAAAAATCAACATCACATGTAAATATATAATCATTGTTCATCAATCAGTTTATGTGTGACCTCTGATCCTACTAAGATGTTGTTTGACACCTTAGGGGATCACCTGGGGTTTGTGTTTCGTCTTTCGGAATTTCCTCTGGTCCTACTAAGATGTTGTTTGACACCTTAGGGGATCACATGGGGATTAATTCAGAATGCTCCTGAACTTGCCAGCATGTTATATGACAAGCTGGGAGTTCATATGGAGTTGTATATATGTATATATGTTTTGTAAAAATATATTTTTTACAATTTTATAGCTTATCAAATAATATATCGACCATGTTATCGATAAATGTCATCACATCATCTGCCCAACCCGCTATTCTCATATCATTTTCAGTCGCGAATAACCATACTGACCCATATTTCGGCGATATATGATAGCCAACTTTTTTAATGCAATCGCTTATTATTTTAGGTTTTATACCAGTATATGCTGACGCTGCTTTGATCGAATTAAATCTTTTACAAAATCTATTTGTTAGATCAAATCCAACATGTCTGATTGATGGTTTATAATAAGACATTATATATATTTCATTTGTTTAATATAGCATTTTGACAAATAAGTACATAGTAGTAGGAATAGATGATGTATCCTATCTCAGAGACACCCCTGCCCACAAAGCATATTTTTGTCAGAAAATGTGTTATCGTGTAAAAGTCATTATTTTGTGCTAACAAAGGCTGCTGACAAAGATGTTAACGTAGAACGCTTTGGGGGGCAGGGGGGTCTCTGAGAGAGGATCATCATCTATCTTTACTACTACATACGGCTCAAAGGGTAAATAAAAACTAAAATCTACAAGCAAAGCTGAAGGGCTAGAGTATCTTGTTCATCGTAGTATTTCTGATGAATATCTGCGCAAATCTTATAAATTTATTTCAAAAGAGTGCTTTTCAATATATTTGCAAAAGAGTGTATTCTCTTTTCGACCTGTACACTTTGGCGAAATTTTAAATCCTACAAGACCTTCCTGATGCTGTCTTCCATAAGTAGTTCAGACGCGAGAAGGCGGCGGACATGACAATGGGTAAACCAGGACTAACTTGGTTTCTCTAATCTTTAAGGCTTTTATAGTAAACATTGGGAGGTGTCCGAGGTCTGGGCCTGACGTCCCGCTCGCTAAAGGAAAGTGAAGTGTCTCTCATAGCCTCTCCTTTCCAGGTGTAGTGATCGTTGCGGGACTACTGTCTGGCTTTGCTGGGTAGGAAGTACTTGCATATGGCCTCTCCTACACTATTGTGTCCACAGCAGCACCTTCATGCGGGGCCCACTGTTTTCACATAGCCTGCTGTGTGGCACGACCGAGTGCCCGGCGGTATAACTGGGTAGGCAGACTGGGCTCATTAGCCTTGGCAGGTAGCCAATCTAAGAGAAGGAAAACTCTGACTCAAAACCCGGGCAGATGGAGCTCGTTAGCCTTGTCAGGCAGTTCGTCTAGGAGATGGCAACTCCAATTCGAAACCAACGAAGTGCCATTGGATGATGGCTCCGCTGCCTTGTGGATAGCTTCGGGAGAAGGAAAGGCTACGGGAGTAAACCCAGACAGAAAATCCGGAGTGGAGCCCCTAAGGCGGCTGGGTGTCAACTACGACTTCCTTCCCGCAGCTCCTGCATCCATAACTGGTGCCAAATGTCATGCTCAGCATTCCTTTGGACCCCACCAGCAAGAACGAGAGGGGGATCCTGACGTCTGGGCAGCCCAGGATCTCTATACTACACGCCCAGGCTTGCGCCTTGGAGAGGCCACTCCAGCCTCGCCCTTGAGAGAGGAACAACACGGAAGCTGGCAGTCTACGGGTTATAAGTCCCACCCGTTTGGCGTAGGGAAGGGGCACCATGGGTCAGCTTCGACGGTGGGAGGTATCATCGAGTCCCACTGGCCGACTACCGCCCGCCTCAAGCCGGGCAGCCTCCGGTCAGTAAGGTGTTGGCCCGCCAACGTCTGCCTGCTTCAGTGGGTGCCTGGAACTCAGTGTGTCGCTCAGCATGACAAGCAGACGGAAACTCCGCACCAGACAAAAGAAACAAGAAACCATTAAAGAAGACTCCAGCTCTTCGATTCGCAAGCTGGAACGTGCGCACCATGCTCACAGGCATCTCTGACGCCCTCAGGGAGGTGGACGACACCAGGAAGACGGCCATCATCGACAGAGAGCTCACCAGACTAAATGTCAGCATAGTTGCCCTCCAGGAAACCAGTTCGCCTCCAGCGGCTCCCTCAGAGAGGAAAACTACACCTTCTTCTGGAAGGGCCGAGAACCTGAGTAGCCCCACCAGCACAGAGTTAGCTTTGCCATCAGATACACCCTCCTGACCTCGTTTGAGCCTCCCTCAGGGGGCACTGAACGTCTCTTGTCCATCCTCCTTGCCACTGCTGCAGATCCTGTCAACATCCTCAGTGTCTATGCCCCCACCCTCACGTCTCCAGAAGACATAAAGGATCAGTTCTATGGGCAGCTGGACGAACAGATCAAAGGATGCCCTAAGGACGAGTTACTATTCCTCCTCGGCGAGAGTCGGTGCTAACCACGAGTCATGGCCTACCTGCCTCGGACATCATGGCACTGGAAAGACCAACGAAAATGGTCAAAGACTGCTGTAGCTGTGCACCTATCATGGCTTGTGCGTTACAAACACCTTCTTCAAGTGTAAGCCACAACACAAAGTGTCATGGAAACACCCCAGGTCTCATCGCTGGCACCAGCTCGACTTAGTCATCACCAGGCGCTCTGCTCTGAACAGCATCCTCTCCACCAGAAGCTACCACAGTGCAGACTGCAACTCCGACCACGCCTTCGTGTGCAGCAGGGTGCGCCTACAGCCACGAACACTACACCGCTCCAAACCAAAAGGTCGCCCTCGCATCAACACTGCGCAGATGTCTATCCCCTCCAAGGAGGAGCTCCACAAAGTGCCTACCTTAGAGGAGCTCAGCAAAGCCATCGACTCCCTCCCAAACGACAAAGCACCATGTAGTGATAGCATCCCG
Organism: Megalonaias nervosa; assembly: GCA_016617855.1. Classification (NCBI taxonomy): domain Eukaryota; kingdom Metazoa; phylum Mollusca; class Bivalvia; order Unionida; family Unionidae; genus Megalonaias; species Megalonaias nervosa. The sequence goes on along the minus strand of JAECUM010003329.1, from coordinate 55,766 downwards.
CCTGAAGCCATTAAACGTGGGAAACCAACATTGCTACAGCCGCTGCATGAGCTACTCTGCCTCTGCTGGGAGTAAGGAGCAGTCCCCCAAGATATGCGCGACGCCACCATTGTGACCATCTACAAAACAAGGGAGACCGCAGAGACTGTAACAATTACAGAGGAATCTCGCTCCTCAGCATCGTTGGCAAAGTGTTTGCCCGCATCCTCCTCAACAGGCTGCAGCTGCTGGCGGACCGCGTGTACCCGGAATCCCAGTGCGGCTTCAGAGCAGGAAGGTCGACAACAGACATGATCTTCTCCCTCCGACAACTCCAAGAGAAGAGCAGAGAGCAAGGTCAGCCACTCTACATGATGTTCATCGACCTCACCAAGACCTTCGACCTGGTCAGCAGGAAGGGCCTGTTTGGACTTCTTGGGAAGATCGGCTGCCCCCCCCCCAAAAAAAAACTCCGCAGCATGATAATCTCCTTCCATACCGATATGAAGGGTACAGTCCTGTATGATGGATCCTCCTCAGACTCCTTCCCCATTAACAGCGGCGCGAAGCAGGGCTGCGTGTTGGCACCAACCCTTTTCGGGATTTTCTTCTTCCTGCCCCTGTCCTACGCCTTCAGCACGTCCACTGATGGCGTATATCTGCACACCAGGTCCGACGGGAGGCTGTTCAACCTGGCACGACTGCGCTCGAAGACCAAAGTGAGGTCAGTATTCATCAGGGAGATGCTCTTTGCTGACGACGCAGCTCTTGTGACCCACACCGAGGATGCCCTCCAGAGACTGGGAGACCGTTTCGCTGATGCCTGCAAGCAGTTCGGGCTCACCATCAGCCTAAAATAGACAAGCGTCAGTGCGCAAGATGTCACCACTGCCCCCTCTATCAAAATCGACGGCCCCACCCTGGAAGTTGTCAACAACTTTATTTACTTGGGGTCAACCATCAGCAACACTCTTTCGCTTGATGTGGAGCTGGAGAGAAGGCTTGAAAAGGCAAACACCATCATGGCCCGACTAACAAAGAGGGTATGGGAAAACAGCGCGCTGACAGTGCACACCAAGACTCAAGTCTACCAGGCCTGCGTTCTGAGCACCCTCCTATCTGGAAGTGAGACCTGGAGCACCTACATGTGGCAAGAGCGTCGACTCAACTCCTTCCATATACGGTGCCTACAACGCATCCTGAAAATCAGCTGGCAAGACCACGTCCCACACAGCGAGATCCTTCAGCGTGCAAGTATCCCCAGCATGTACTCCCTGCTGAGCAAACGCCGCCTTCGATGGCTGGGACACGTCCGACGCATGGAGGATGGGAGGCTGCCAAAGGACATCCTGTATGGTCAGTTGGCCACTGGCACCAGAAGAGTCGGCCGCCCCTCACTCCGCTTCAAGGATGTGTGCAAGAGGGACATGAAGGCATGCGGCATTTCACCAGACAGCTGGGAAGTGCAGGCCGAAGACCGAGGCACCTGGAGACTGACGGTCAGCAAGGGCATAGCAGTCGCTGATGGGTGGAGAGTCCAGCAGGCCGCAGAGAAACGTGAGAGAAAGAAGAGTGCAGCAGCAACCCAAGCAACTCAGACTTCCCAGTACGTCTGCACCAACTGCAATAGGGACTGTCACTCGCGCATCGGCCTGCACAGCCACAACAGACGATGCCAAAACCCCAGAGACAGACAACACTCCAAGGGAGCTACTCACATGGTCTCCAGAGACTGAGCTGCCAATGATGATGATGATGAGTAAACATTGCTAAATTAGTCATCAGAATTTTACTAGTATTATTTTGTATAAAAATCCTACATTTTTCTAAAGTAGGATTTTTATATACAAAGATGACATTTTTAGAATTCTTAGTCTGTATTTCAAAATACGTGTACATCTTATACTCTGCATACTAATGCTTCCTAATTCGTTATAAACAAATGTATTTGGAGCAGACTTAGATGTACCAAGAATATATTTACAAAATGACAAATGAATTTTTTAATATTTTTTTAGTATTATTTTTTTAATATTATTGCCATCTTAAAACCCCCAAACCTCAGTCCCTTTATTAAGGATGTGAGCTATCAATTGAATCAAACAGCAATCCCGTAACGGGCAATCTGCCAAATTTTGAAAGATTTTGCTTCAGTATATACATAGCCTTCAGAGCCTGCAAGAATAGAGTTTTCTGGCACATATACCAAGAGTTTTACTGAAGAAAATATGCATCCTAAATACTTATAGTATGACTCAGTTTTTACTTCTGTATGGCCATAATACTACTTTTCGTAACTTCTGAGTTAGCCACCTCTTCGAAATACAACCACTCATGTGTTGTTGTCTTTTTTTCATATTCACTTTTAATCTCCACTTTAGGCAAATATGTTTGCAGTCTATTGAGCATATTTTGCAACTGGTGAGCTGTGTCAGCAATGACAATTAAATCGTCTGCATACGACAATAAAAATAGTTCAAAATTTTGTACCAAAACTCTCGTTTCCTTCAGCTAAAACGTTTTACCAATCGTTAAAAATATAGAAAAATGGAAAGCGATAAAACTCTACTATTGCGTACGCCCAAAGGACAATTAAACACATCGGTAATAAGATTGTTAGACTTAACACTTGCTTTTACTTCATTATAATTTGACGTAATGATTCCTAACATTTTTCCACTAATATTTTCGCTAACTAGCTTTTGTTACAGTAAACGTCTCTCTATCTTATCAATAGTCAATAAATACTGCATATCACCTACCCCCAATGTTTTCTTAAATATTTACAAATTAATGAATATAATATATAAACTATTATCTGCTGTACAATAACCCGCTATAAATCCGGTTTCTACTTTGCCTAGTAATTCGTTTTCGTCCACCCATTCATTGATCCTATTATTTGAAATCGATGAAAACACTTTGCTTAATACAGGTAGCAGACGAATGCCTCTGATGTTGAAGGGTTCATTTGAATCCCCATTCTTCAGACTTGGGATGATGATGATGATGATGATGATGATGATGATGATGATATTTATTTGTAGCGTAGGCCATTGAGCCAAATTACATGCAAGTATTAAAAATATGATACAACAACCAAAAACTAGATTTGGCTCCTGTCTCTATTCATAACCCTATGAACTTTAACCCAGAAGTACATAACTGATTTTAAGGGGGAATGAAACGGACACGAGGTACGCGGCTAGTGAGAAAAAGATGGGTTGGGCGAGATATGTTTAATGAAACTACAGTTTGTAATTGCTTTGAATATTAGCATAATTGTTTTGAACTTTTACATGTTTGACGAGCACCTAAGTTGTTTATTTCGCAAATCACAATCGTTATGAGTAATTTGGTATTGTGGTAGTTTCTGACATAATCTTTTCAGAATGTATTCGTGTGTTGTATATTCAACACCAATGGCAATATGTGTATTGTACTGTCGTCAGTTGGAAACGACTTACAAATGCCAAGTTGTATCGTGTAATTCAAACCAAAATGTATACAGGTTGGCCACTCTTTTGTTCAAACAAAATATTTCCTTTGCCTCCATTGTACCCCTTTTGTTCTGTCAGTGACTCTCATCTTCAAAAGTACTTTCATTGTCAAACTATTGATTTTCGTGGGTGATCGATATTATTTTCTAAATGCGCTCACCCAAGAAGAAGTTCTATTCAAGACATTCTGCAGTACTTAGTCCATAACAGTATGCTTGAAGCTTAAACCCTTATTCTCCCTGTATGTGAACCCTAGTAAGAAGCATACTAATCAAATAATAGTTGCTTCGAAACGCGTTCGGAACAGATGCGGCCAATACGAATGAACACGTTTTCTGAATTTCTGTATAATTTGCCAGCACTCAGAGCCAGTTGAGCGTTGGAAAATATCTGAAAATATACAGTCAATTAGATTTATTTTTGCCTCTACTCTTGTCAAAGTAATAATAGTAACAAGTTGCAAAACAGCAGAATAGTTCGGAATAAACAAAACATTATTTTTAAGAACAAAAATAGACAATAATTTAGAAGAAACTTAAGATATATACCGTGCAATATAGTATAGTTTCATTTGTTTAAGGCTATCCCTACTTCGTATTAACTTACTAGATGTAATAATAATAATAATAATAATAATAATAATAATAATAAATAATAATAATAATAATAATAATAATAATAATAACTGCAACAATGATATAACAATAATAGTAATAATAACAACAACAACAATGATATAATAATAAGAAGAAGAAGACGAACAACAACAATAATAATAATAACAGCAGCAATAATAATAATAATAATAATAATAATAATAATAATAATAATAACGGTGGTGGTGATGGTATAGGTAATTATAATTTAAATTATTGCAAGTGCTCGTGGTATGCTCATTTACGGTTAAAGAAACGCAATCAAAAATTGGAAGTTTGCCCCTGATCTTATCATGTAAAGATCAAGAAATTTTTGTGTCGCCTTTCCATCTCAAAATAAGAACAAAGTGCCTCCATATCACTTGTGCCGGCGTATCAGTATCACCTTCATTTATGACAGCGATGGATGTTTGAGGAACGGATAACTGGTTTAGTCAGGTAGTGTCAGTATATATACTTTACATTTAAGAAAGCAATGGACGTTGAGGATCGGATAACTGGATTAGTCAGGTAATGTCAGTATATATTTATAAACATTCCTAGGACCTTTAAACCGTTTTATTTTATGAATGAGCTTAAATCATAACTACACGTGGTAAAACATAGTCACCTCACGATATTTAAATATATTTTTAATGGATCATTTGATCCTATAGTTTTTGAGGATGTACTTCAATTTTCTTATGATCGGCTTTTTTCAGTGTTTGTTTTCTTCTTTTCAAACGGCGGGTAAGTTAAATTTTATTTAACAAAACTCTCTCTATGATGTTATTCAGTGTTTCAAACAAGCTTAGTACCTAAGTGAAGAGGAAAATTTAGAAACCTGTAAATGGTGATATTCATCTTTTGCTGAAAAGAAATAGCAGCGTTTATTTCTTCCATTGAAAATTATTACATTATTAAATATTTTGTTTAATTTTGTTTAACCTGATTAACATATAAAATATTTGATATAATTATGTTTTAAAGTAAACGAAATTAACATTGATGAAATGATGTAATGTTGATAAAATCAATTTGTTGTCCATCGCATAAGGATTTCAAGATAAAAAAAAAAAAATTAATTTATCTAAATAAAATATAGATCACAGTTTTGGGATACGGCCTGAATTAATTGTATAAATAAACTTTACGTCACTTATAAGATGCATTAACCAATCAATCTGACCTCTTCTGGCGGCCCCGAGTGGCCAAGTGGTCTAAAGCGCTCACCGTTTCGAATCACTGCCATCTCACCTCTGCCTGCATGGGTTCGAGTCTGGGGCTTAGCCAATGTGGGAACGTGAGAAGGCTTGCCAGTAGCTTCTCGTGGGTCGGTGGTTCTTTCCTGGGTTTTCCCGGCTTCTTCCTCCACCATTTATGCTGGCCGCCACGTATAGCTCCTGTGCTGAAAAATGGCGTTAAACCCCATAAGAACAACAACAACAACAACAACTGACCGCTCCTGTGGCCTAAGTGGCATCGTATGTGGGAGGTCGCGGGTTCGCATTAAGGGGTTAGTGTTAGGACTGGTCGGGCTGGTGTCAGGATCATGTGACTTGGTGGGACATGATCCTACATGTCTGCGGCATGATGCCCCAGTGCTAGACATCACTATCAACTGTCACACTGCAGGCATCGTAGCGATATGACTAAAAGTTTGTTAAAGCTTCTTATGAAACCAAATCACACACACACACACACACACACACACACACACACACACACATACATACATACATACATACATACATATATTATTATATATATATATATATATATATATATATATATATATATATATATATATATATATATATATATATATACACACGCACGCACACATACACACATTTAACCAATAATTTCATGTTATTATATATTATATTATATATTATATTTTTTAGGATATTTATCTTCTGATAAAATACATAAAGTATAATTATGTAGTCCGATATTTACAATAATAATTGGAGTCAGTATAAGTAATAATTTTTGTTAATTTAAGCTGGAACCTGCATACTTCCCAGCATGTTTCGGAATTCCGTATGGCACGATAGCACTAAAGGAGACCTGAACTTCACGAATAGCACCATGTCTGGGTGGCAAACGACAGCCTACAGTCAGAGCATTAGCCAATGGGAATGTTACATTGATAGCGAGTATGAGTTGAACGGATACCTTATATTCAAGTACGTTTTCCTTTTCTCTGTAGTATTTAACGACTTATGTGCCATCCTACATAGTTCTGGGTCAGTTCGAGTGAGTTTCATCCAGTGAATAAGAATAAATAGTTATTTTTTTTTAGGTTTTGTCATCAACCCGATTATATATATATATATATATATATATATATATATATATATATAAGTATATATATATATATATATATATATATATATATATATATATATATATATATATATATATTACAGTGTATTACAGTGTACAATATCCCCATGCTGATGTACTGTACAGAATCTTATTGTAACGTGTTATTGAATATTGCTTTTACTTGTAAATTCTTGAAATTCTCCTAGACGTTACGAAACCCGCAATCCCAAAATTTTCACTTATTTTCGTCATATGCGTCTCTGTTCAGTAAAATAAAATTATATGGTGAAAATTCCATTTCCTCCACCCACCCTTCAATACCAGGGGATACGTTCTCTATTTGTAAAGATTCTAAAGAAATATCGTTCACACACACACGCACAAAAGCCCCACAGCGTACGCATATTAAATGTTTTTCTTTTTTTTTACAGGTCATTGCAGAGGGTTATATTTAGTGGTGTGAATTTCACTGGTTATATGTGTATGCAGCTTACAAAAGTGACCGATTATTCTTACTACTACTATCTCTTATATAGTAAGTCGAATTATTGAAATATTTACGGTCTGTACTCGACAAAAGTCGGAAAACTGCATAGACTCAGATCTACCGTCACATAATACTCAAGCAGTTCTGTGTCTATGCATTTTGTTAGAAGTAATCGGTAGAACATACAGCATACACCCTGATCTACCAACGCATTATGCGACAGCAGATCAAAATCTATGTCGTTTGCAGTTGGACCCGTTTTATCCTCAAGTATATGCAGTAGTGAAATCAAGCGGATCAGACGTCATCGCGCGATCTGACTGCCAGATACTATTCTGTTACATTATGTACAATTACGTCGGACACGCATAATCACAATACTGAAAGCACTCATGTATTAAAACAGTCATACAAATTACTATCTTTTTCGACGATTCTGTAACTGTAAATTTGATTATAAGCGAATATGGAAACTTGAATCACGAGATATAATATGTAATATCTTTTCTCTCTCGTTGCTGCATGTCAATTGACCTTTTGCTTATTTTCACTGGCACGTCCTTTCTGTACACGGTGTTTGACAATTGGTCTGTTGTTGACATACTACTTTGGATGGTATCTTGAAATTAATTAGAACGTATGATGAAAACTAATACTATATATATATATATATATATATATATATATATATATATATATATATATATATATATATATATATATATATATATATATATATATATATATATATATATATCGAGAGAGAGAGTTGACTTATCTCTCATTCCATTCCATATTCATATAAATTACTCACCTAGTGGTCACTAGTGTAATGTAACACTGAGATGAACTAAATCTATATTAAATTTTATTCTTTGTATTTTACTAAGAAAATATTTCTGAATAGGAGACGGTCACCTTAAATTCTTACTACTCTATTATATTGGGTCCCAGGATTACACTTATTTCCAGCAACACAATGTTCAGCAAATGCCCTACATACATGCTAGTGAACATTGGTAGGGATAACACACGATATGATGTGTGCAAGCTTGTAAAGGAATACACTCTACATGCTGTGTGCAACATCGTACCGATTACACACAATATTATGTATTCAAACTCTTGGGAATAACACACGATATCCTGTGTGCAAACACATAGATTACACACGATATGAAGTGTGCAAACTTGTAAGTGAATACATGATATATCTTTGTGCAGCATCGTGTGTAAAGACTTGTGGGGATAACACACGATATGCTCTGTGCAAATACGTAGGGATAACAGACGATATGATGTGTGCAAACTCGTGAGGATAAAACATGATATGTTGCCTGCAAACTTTTGCGAAGCATGAAATAGGAGTTGAATTCCGAAAGGTCCGATGTCTTTTCCGAATGGTTTAGCAAACGTATTTACACAGTAATCTGTGTACGACAATTATACGTCATATAACATTAATTACATATATATGATTACCCATATAGAATAATATCTATCATTGGTTACACACAAGCAAAATATATTATAGACCAGACTGGATAAGACTGTTTAAGGTTTCCTGTAAATAATCAAATATTGTGAAAATTACAGTTCATTTCTTTTTTTAAAAAAAATGTGAACGAACTTGAATAAAATAAAATTATGTTTCAAAACTTTGAGCAATAAGGTAGTTTATATCACCAACCTATTTGTCTGATTTCCAAATAAAATTTAAACATTTATCTAACAAAGTCCCATGACAAACCCATTTTCAAAATTATTTCGGAAGTCAATCCAATTTGCTACGTATGGGATTTGGGGCCCCGAATGGCCGAGTGGTCTAAAGCGCTCTCCGTTACGGATCACTGCCATCTCCCCTCTGTCTGCGTGGGTTCGAGTCTAGGATTCGGCGAATGTGGATATGTGAGACAGCTTGCCAGTAGCTTATCGTGGGTCGGTGGTTCTTTCCGGGGATTTCCCGGTTTCTTCCTCCACCATTAATACTGGCCGCAATGTATAGCCTATCGTGTGCTGAAAAATGGCGTTAAGCCCAACAACAACAACAACGTATGGGATTTAAATAGTTTTAAAACTTTCAATCATAAAATTAATAAATCACTTGAAAAATGGATACAATATCTGACAATGTTCTTAATATAGTGTAAAATGTGGGTATTCAGATTACTTTTTGTTTTTTAAATTATATTTTCTTAAAGAATTTTGATTTAAAAATCAGTATTATTTGTCAAAAAAGTGGCCCAATAATCATGGATCCGCACCTATCATTTCAGTTCTCAGGAGTTGTAATCTGAATCATTTCTCCTGCTAAGGCTTTTACGAAGATTATACATCGATATTTTTGTGGTTTTCGTCAATAGATACGTCCATACAGCATCGCTCGTGAAAAAGTTTGCGAGATGCTTTAAGCCGACTATATACTCACTTTCACATACAGGATGTTTCTATTCTCTGTGTTACTTAGTTTGCTGCGTATGAGCTGCCGGTAGAAAAAAATATCTGGTCTTAATAAGAATTAGTCAATTAGAATTATTTTTGGCACAAACAAGTTAATACAAAAGAGCTGGAATGAAGCCTGCTTCAGTCACTGTACTACAGTTAAATATGGAGGCCACTATCTCGCCATTTCACTTCTGTCCAAATGAGTGTACAAGCAATATTTGACATAACAAGGCAAAAAACCAAAGACCAGTGACCACAGTAAAAGGTAATCCCGGTTAGAATGCCGAAAAGAAAAAGCATTGCTCTCTTAATGATTATGATACTTTTGCTACATGCCATAGCAAAAAGAATTAAAGGACAAAGAAATAATGATAAGTAAATAATATGTAATATGTAAATCGTTTAGATATGCAATATATGACTTATTTATAGGTCTATAGTTCTTCTAACATTCGTTTTAATTTTTATTTACCTTAAGCACAGCAGCGCAATGCTGCGGAGGAGAGAATTCTGTATTCAGAGAATACAACATCAACTGTCAGCACCATCTGCAACAAGAGCTCTAAGGAACCTTTGGAACAATTCCACATGTTGATCAAATCAGGTTTTAAAATGCTTCTCTCTTTATTATCATAGTCTACAGGAAAATCTATCTCTGTGCCAATCTTTGCTTCTTAGACTCAATTTGCTATCTATATTACACCTTTTTTTATTAAATGTTGAAAACAAAATGGTTGCTTATAATACAGCAATGTAATGTATGCAGATTCTCAATGGTCGCAAAATTTAATCTTCTTGTTTTAGTTGTGACGAATAAATGTAATATTTTATAATTCATATGTGATGTTTCCTGACATGTAATTGGTTTCATGGTCTTTATATGTAAAATGTATCTTGTTATATGCAACGCATACTGTATTAAAATGCTATAATATGTATGACAGGATATAGCCGTGCGTATATTATATACTTAGTTTGTTTTTAGTTTAACTTTTGTTCCAAAATATATCAATATAACGTTATTTTAGAGGAGTAAGGATTTTAGAGGAGTAAGGACACATATCAAACAATATATGAAGAACATTCTTAATTTAAACTTTGATGTCTAAATATAATGAACGTAACGCTTACTTGTCCTACTATAACATTCCATTGTGCAATCGGTACACTCCACAGTGCATTGCCATTATTAGTTATATAGACATTTGAATCCCCAGGGTATGAATGGGAGGCCAGACAGTATTGCCCTACCCCAGTGCTCGGGAACTTTGATTACACTTACACAGGGTCAGATGGAAATGTTTATTGCCAAAATAGCTCAGACCAATGGCGAGTGTGCAGCGACAGACAGACCATGACCTTCAACTACACCACCTGTAACAAGACCATGGCCTACTCAAGTAAGAGTTTTCTAACATTTTAGGGAACGATATTCTAAATCAAGCACAAACACCTTAATGGATTATTGTTCATTAGAAATGAAATTTAAATAATAAAAAAACGTGAAGCGTCTATGATTAAAACGTGTTTTAAATAAAGTTATCCAGAGTCAAATGTTTGATTTTCCGCTTTGATATCGCTTGCTAACTGATTCATCTCTGTCTCACTCTTGCAGACAAGATGAAAGAATAATTGCAACGATGACACAGGACTTTGACAATTAATGACTGACCGTGTTGATGTTAATAATGGCGATCGGTACCGCAAATGTAATAGCTATCATCAGTTCAGTACATTATTTATATTTATATAACATAAAAGTGTCAAGATTAGTTCCATTGCTAAAAACTCTGAGATGAATTCAGCTGTGCATAGCCTAATTCTGAAGACAAAAATACATATATGTACATTTTGAACGTATGCCACAATGTCAGGAGTTTACCACTAAGTTATCAGCATTGTAACAACCATATTAGCAGAGCTCCAGCATACACGGAGTGTGATTTTACTGCATGAAATCAGAACCGCTAAAATCTTGCTATTAAAATATGTAGTATAAAACTGGCAGGAACTCATCTTTTATGGAATATTTCATAAGAGTTTAGCAACCTTTCAACCGAATTCCAACAGGCTTTAAGCAGAGCTGTATAAGAGCTTTTCACTAGGATGTTCAGCAGCGTTACTGCTGGATATGAAACAAAAAAGGTACATAGCATTAATTCCGGGATTCAAAAGAAGGATTTTAAAGGTACAACAACAACAATTTGAGGGCACTCCATATGGGTCCACTACACTATACAGCAATACTTCAGCAGTGTTTAGCGGGATTTCACTAGCTGGAAGCTGCTATTTTGTTTAATACAGCAGGACTTCAGCAGGGTAAAACAGCATTTCAGCAGAGAGGTAGAGTAAATTTGCAATGAAAAATGTGTGGGTTTCTGAGGAGTATATTTAAAAAGAAAAACAATGACAGTGCAATCTTTAATATGGTTGCCTCTTCTTGCAATCTAAATTAAGTTGTGTGACCTACTGTTATTTCTGTCATAAATTTGATATCGCGATTATGATCTTTCGCTGCATATTTTTATTGTACATTGTATGAAATTTGCATCATCTATTCATTCTCATACAGGTGGGCTTCCAATAGGGTCCAAAGCCACTTTATGAATTTAAAACATTGGGACATTCAAAATCATGAGTTCAATGCCTTATACCATCTTAATTTCTCAAAAAAAAACTGAAACGCAAAATTAAATTAGTTCCCATATTTTCATGAGTCTGTAAAATTCATTGGTTTGCTGTGGTATATTTATCTTTAAACATTTATATTTTCATTCCGCCTCATAGTCAGAGAAGTCAGCTCCTTTTACATAAATCCCACCCTAAAACACATACACATACATAACACTACTTGATCTTATGAAAATTATTCAACATAGCATTTTACCTGTACACATGCTTGCAAATAATAAGCCAAGTGAAAAGTAATATCTCACCTACTTACAGATAATAAGCCAAGTGATAAGTGATGTCTCACGAAAATAATCATACGTATTGACATTGCGAATACATGCGTGTGATACAACCAATTTAAGATAGTTGAGGAAATATTAACAAAGTTAAGATTGTGGTTTCACCATGAAGAAGAACTACTGCATAACCCCCACACACACACACACACACACAACTAATTAATATTATTCAAAATGTTACGGTGTTCAAGTAGAATACTTACGTACAGGTATTAAGCCACATGATAAGGGATCTCACAAGAAAATCACCGCGCGTAGTAACATAGGGAATATAGGTTGTATTCACGAGTGTGTACGCAAATACCCGTAATGCAACGCGCGCACACCTTGCTAAGCCATTTGGCTTCTCTGACAAACCATTGTCAACACGTAGATTCTGATTTAGTCGTCGATAGGGATATTTACTTCATCGCAATGATGCATCCATTATACTTGCAATTAAGTGCCCCTATAGCACGGAAAAAAAAAAACAAACAAACAAACATAAAGCTGGAAGTTCCCTGGTTTATGTCAGACGATAGAATAGTGGCTTTACTATCAAATAGAAATACAGTTATTTCTAACAAGCAGACGATTTTGTGATTTTTTTTAAAACAAATTATATTGTGTCCCCATGATTGCCGTCTTTAAAGGGTATTTGCAGACAATAATGAACGGGATTCAGTATCAGTTACGGAATAAACATTTCATAGCATCTGTATTACTTCTATGTACAAATACTTTTGGCGAAATTAAGTGCTTGTGCAAAAGACAGTTGACAAACCAGTTTTAATTAGTACGGTCAAATAAAATGTATTTCTGTTGGAGACTATGATCGACAGAGAATGACATTGTGCGAAAACGAGAACTGTTTAAAGATGTTTCATCATTACTGTATTAAACTGAAACATATGCCTGACGGAACATGACATTGAGTCGAATATCAAAACCTAGTATTTTTTAAATGCTTATAAAAATATGAAATTATATATGAACGATTGTCTTTTCACCTTGAACGGTAACCAAACGATTGACTTCAGCCAATGAAAATTGAAATGAAAATTGAATGTTTCAATATGCTTGTGTATCCATGTGCTTATGCATCTGTTTATTGACGCATCTGTTTGTTTTTACGAAAGAATAGCAAAGATGATTGAAGATTTCAATGTCGATTTATTTGTAAAACAAAGGCTAAAAGTCACGAATTCGGTCTCGTGTGGTTGACATGCCTAACAGAATGTAATTTATTTGTATATGTGTGCGCACAAAATCAGACGGGCCTTCGTTGTTTTCTGGGGATAACACCGTTGTTAGATTTGCATGACTAAGGAATCAAAATGATGAGATAGAAGTTGTGATGCAACTAACTGTGACAGGCCGTGAGCAAATAGCTACAAAGCAGCATGTTGATTTCGCCCAGACGAAAAATTACTACATTTATACGAAATTATTTCTTATAGAACATCTTTAAAAATTGACAGTAATACATTGTGAGCGTTCCTGATGCCAATGCAAAACCAGTCTTGTCAGTTCTATAAGATATTTAGGAGTACACATTGCCGACGATGCAATAAACAGCCATACTACCTGTGTAGACGTATTAGAGTACTGTAACAAGCCAGAATGGTTTCTTGACCGAGTGATGTCAACTCTGGCGCGAATCCCGCTAAAAATCATATGTTTCCCCTGACTCCAAAGACTCCCATAAGTTTTGTTGTAGACTGAAAATACCAACGCGTCCAAGTTATAAATAAGTTTACTATAATTAATGCATGTCCACAGATCGCACAATTTCCCAATTGCCGGTCAACCGCACAACTGCATGGTTTCCCTCATTACCGTAACGTACCGCCAGTATTTCCCTCAGTGAAATTATATAACTCAGCCACCTAACACAGGGAACTATTTTTACTACGCCACCTTAGGCCAGTCAAATCATGATTTTAGGCACATTACGCCTGTAGCTCTACACCATATTTACCACAATAGCAACTATAAACCGCAACTACAGACGATGGAACAGTCCCTTCTCGTTTATTATTTTGTATAATTTACCAGTTTCCAATAATAACTACTGCACATGGAGTCACACGATCAATTCACACAATGAGATTTTAATAGGGAATATTGACCCACAGGGACACTTATGCGGCTCTGAACTGAATTCACTAAAAGTGTGTGTGTGTGTGTGTGTGTGTGTGTGTGTGTGTGTGTGTGTGTGTGTGTGTGTGATTTGGATTTTTAAAGTAGCTTTAACAATTTTTCAGTCATATCGCTTCGATGTCTGCAGTTTGGCAGTTTATCGTGATGTCTAGCACTGGGGCACCTAGTCCGAGTTTCCTCTGACCCTTGCCACCCCATTTTTGATATTTGGATATTTATGTTGGGGTGTATGGTCAGAGTCCATTGCCTATCGAAAAGTTGGAATTCGGCTACACCATTTGGTGTCGGCATGGGATAGCCGCTTACTAGCCGGCCCAGCAAACTTGAACGACCTTTCATCGAGATATACCTGCATGAAATCGATAGGAATATGATTTATTTTCTCATATTACAACCATAGCATTCGTTATGTCTTTAATCCGCTGACAGACGAGACGAAAGTACATTGTTGCTGAAATTTGACCTGGATCTGGTCATTTGCATTCCAAGTCATCTGACTACGCAGCTATCGCAACCTACATGTCAATAACATCAGAGTTCATATAGTCACGTGATATCAACAATAAACCATTTCTAGTGTTGCTGTATGAAAACGAATCGAACATATAAATGAAAGTCACGTAATTTTTATAGAAAAATGAAAAAACACAAACTTCTCAAAATATTTATTGTGAAAGCAACGACCAAAACTCTGTAAATGTTGCAGCAATTTGAAGAAAACCAGATTCACTACGCAGAGAGCACATGTCAATGTGGTAGTCACGTGACACCAACAAAAATATCGCTGACACGTGCTCGGTACTCCTTGAAAATGGTTTTCTCCACCCTGCTGCGATACCGACAGGTTTCTGGTCGTTGTTCTCAGAATAAATATGTTGAGAATTAAGTGTGCATTATATTTATTTACAAACATTAAGTGACTTCTATATAATATGTCCAAACTACATGTACAACAACTTTGGAAATTTGTTTATTGTCGATATCACGTGACTATATGACCTCTGATGTTATTGACATGTAGGTTGCAAGATTTGTATAGTTATGTGACTCGGAATGCAAATGACCAGATCCAGGTCAAATATCAGGAACGATGTATTTTCGTCTCGTCTGTCAGCGGATTAAAGTAATAACGGATACTATGCTCACGATTTTTGATAAAATAAATCATATTCCTGTCGATTTCATGCAGGTATATATCGATGAAAGGTCGTTCAAGTTTGCTTGGCCGGCTAGTAAGCGGCTACCCCATGCCGACACCAAATGGTGTAGCCGAATTCCAACTTTTCGATAGGCAATGAACTCTGACCCTACACCCCAACATAAATGTCCAAATATCAAAAATGGGGTGGCAAGGATCAGAGGAAACTCGGACTATGGGGCACCATGCCGCAGACATGTAGCATGATGTCCCACCCAGTCACATTATCCTGGCACCAGGCCGACCAGTCCTAACACTAACCTCTTAATGCTGAGCGCCAAGCTAGGCAGCTGTTAGTATCATTTTGTAAGTCTTTGGTATGACTCGGCCGGGGATCAAACCCACGACCTCCCGCATCCGACCACTAAAAGTAAACCATGAAATCATGAAATCTCACTAACGCTTCACTCCGTGACGTTTACTCCTAGTAATTAGTTAATTGTTCGGTCTGAGGACTATTTCCCCAGCACCGACCTCACATAATCAAACAAGTTATCACAAAAATCTAAGAAATCCATGATATGGAGTACTATAAACAAATGCGCATTCTCCAAATTAATTAGTGCCGTATCACGGTCAAGCTGACTAAAGTTAATTAACAAGTAAGCTCCGAATGCTCGATAAAGGGTCAGTAGGACGATGAAGGTTCGTTATAATTTGAAAATATGTGACTCTAAATTCGTACCGTTTTCTTTATAGACGTGCTGACAAATGTCCAACTGAATTAAATTTCCTGAACCTTTTTTCTAAATTCCTTTTTTGCAGTATCTTCATTTTTCATAAATAACTGAAGTGTCAACATTATCACAGCGAATCACAACTTCTTTCAAGCATGATGTTGTCGATAAATATAATAATCAAATATAGCAAAATTACTGATTTACTTTTTAACAGTCACGCATTGTATCTTGGATAACAATACAATTTTCTGATTTAAAACATAACAAAAAAGTGATATTGAAACCCGATCGCTTGGCACTTACCGGGATCCAACGACCTCACTGCACACGTCGAAGTTTGTTTTTTTTTTTCTCTTAACAAGTAACCATTTTATGCTAGGGTACCTGTAATACTTATTTATTTTCGTTGTTAATTTGTGACATTTCTTAAAGACGAGTAAGACACCTTATGATTTTGTCTGGAAAGGTAAAAGATCAAGGTCAGACGGTCTCCATAATGGAAAATTGTTTTGAAATATTACCTCATGTCCGATGACACAAACCACTACCATACTTTGTGTATGGTTTGATTAGAGACATAATTATTTTCTATGCGTATCTAACTTGATTAGATATTGATGTTATTTGAAGTTATTTTGGGATTATTTTTACGTTTGTTTTGTTTTTACTTATTTTACTTTGATTCTCTCGGTTCAAATCTTGTTTGAATATTCAATAGAAGTTTTCCGAATTTAGGGCCTACTTCCCTTGGGCAGTATTCCAAGTAGGGGCGTAGCTACCATATAGCAAGAGTATGCAAAGCATAGGGGCCCACGAATTATAGTGTTTGCACTATTGATTAGGCAGGGGCCCATCGGTAACCTTTCCATAGGGGCCATATCCTAGCTACGCCATATGATTCAATGGGCGTCTTAGTCTTTAATTCAGACAATAAATACATCTATATGTAACGCCGCTAGCGTCACAACAATATATGGATTCATGACACTTACCTATCGGTTCTATTAAATCCGGGTTTTTGATTACTAAGGTTACTATGGGTGTATATTATCATATATTTTGATATATTTTACCCCAAATAAATCTTATCTCATCTACAATGTTATTGATTTTATTGTTTACAACTGCGTTTAGTTAGTGCTTCTGATGGTGTATTTGTTTAATCTGACGGCATGTTGGGTACACATGCATATCGCCGTCTCTGTTAATGATAATATACCACTGAAAACAAGCGTTGAACTGATCTTATGTTCACTAAATACATTTTGGAAGGCAATATATCTATATTCGAGATGGGCAGAATGTCTACAAGTCCCCTCCACCCTACCGATTTTGCAATATTATACAGAATTCATTTATTGCTGTATTAAGCAGGATTTCACATGACATTTGCTTGCGTAAAAAATGAAAAAAAAAAAATATGCTTATTTTCTGCCCAAAATATGTCTCGAAAGTAATTGACAACACAAAGAAGACAAGCCAAAGGTTTTTTTCCATATAAAAAGGTATTTGAACCTAAGCTGACAGAAGAATTGGTGGGAGGGGAGAGAAAACACTTTTGGTATTTCGAAAAATGTAAATTATGCCAAAACCGTTTGACCTAAGCCAAAAAAATTTGATAGGCATGTTTCTATCCATATCTACGAATATGTTAAAATTTGTATGCTATTTTAATGGCGGGGCTTCTTCATGCATTTTCTAACGTTAACAACGTTTCCTAGACTCATTATGCAAAAAAGCATTTGACATAACAAATTAAATACTATATGCATGATTTTATCCTTATGTAGATGTCTGTATCATATGATCACACTCTTTAAATAATACTTGTATTTTTCATTAGAGTTTACTTACTTTTGGACTTTACAGTTATCTTTACACTTAGATTACATGCAAACTATAAAACCTTAGCCAATTTAGTTTGCGATGCTGTTTATTTGCGTAAAGGATGATCTGATGAGATGATTCTGTCATTTAAATGATTTTTTTCAAGCTCTATCAGAATCTCAGATGCTTTTATTTTGTTGGCAGTGGAGGCATTGGTATTTTGTGGTTTACAACACGAGTATAGTTGTTAAGGTGTTTAAGTAAGTTTTCAGCAAGATTTGCTATGTCATGCATTTCTGCTAATATCTTTAATCTGTGTTTTAGCAGGAGTTGCAGTTTGCTAACACGTTATCGCAGCTTATCATTGGTATTTTAGGAAGGATACAGCAGGAATATAAAAAACATATAACACCAAGTTGAAATAGCAGGAATTAGCATGCTATAAAAATAAATTTACAAAGAACTTTTAGTTGTATTAGTAGCGGGATTGCAGAAGGAGTGTTAATAAATGCACATAAAGTATTTACTTTCTAGCATTAAACAGCAGACCGCTACATCACCGCTCAAACAACAACTGCTTTTTAGAAGGACATCAGGAAGATTATCACACTGAACTCTGCTTTAAAACTGCCAGATTTAAGAAGATTATTTGGTAGATGTATTTAATTTTTTTGTAAAAATGGAGGGTTTAATCACTGCTATAATTTTGCATGGAAACGTATTCACCTAGAAATAATTATTGTCATTATTTCTAACAATCTTCTTTTTTCTGGCCTGTTTTTAATATATGATTCGCCATGTTACTGCATCCTTGGAACAAAGTATTTGTTTAAATTGATTATTTTATCTACAGAATATATGAGGTATTCAATTTTTATCTCTAGTTTGGAAAGGGTTTAAAGCACCCACACTCTGCAAAGGGGGCGGAGGCTAGATGCACATTATTTTTGCATTCTTGGTTACATTTTTATATTTAGCTCGTTGTTTGTACGCCTTGTATGCATACTGTTATACCTGGAGTCATGAAACTTACAAAGGCGATATACCTTGACGAGTGACGACACCCTTATGATAAAAGTAAGTCTCCACTGAATTTGGTTAAGTTCTGTGTTCAGAATAGTTTCTCAAGCTCTGCTCATCAGGCTAGAATCTTCAGACTTGGTGACTGTATGCAATCATGACTACATGTTACTGGGGTTTTGGGGGGAAGGGTCTTTTTTTTGTTGGTCTTTCTGTTTGTTTTGTCTGTCTATGTGTGCCATGCAATTAACTGTCCGATATAGAACCGTGAAAGTTGGTGAGCGTATACATTTTATTTAAAGCTATTTCCGCACTACAACAGTAGCTAATTATGATCCATACATTGCTCTTGCATGACTTCGGTTAAAGTTTTTACCTGATGCTTATTTCTCAGGCACTGTTCATCACAGAATGGTAAATCTGATGATGATGTGTATCTCTGCTAGCACCACACCCGGAAATCAAACAAAGCTCTTTGTGACCTATATTTCATCTTTTACTGGCTTTCGTTACGTTTTGGCATGCGATATGCATAATATGACCTAAAATCCTAAATCTTCATGAGGGATTGCATCTCGATAAGTACTACACCCTTATTTCAGAATCAGAATAATGCATCCTATATGTCATTTCTCTGTGACTTTATTTCAAAACTTAAATTGTGATTAAAATCTAGGGGCCCCGAGTGGCCGAGTGGTCTAAAGCGCTGTCCGTTACGGATCACTGCCATCTCACCTCTGTCTGCGTTGGTTCGAGTCTAAGATTCGGCGAATGTGGATATGTGAGAAAGCTTGCCAGTAGCTTCTCGTGGGTCGGCGGTTCTTTCCGCGGATTTCCCGGTTTCTTCCTCCACCATTAATACTGGCCGCCATGTATAGCCTATCGTGTGCTGAAAAATGGCGTTAAGCCCAACAACAACAACAACAACATTAAAATCTATTTATTGCCTGCTGTTTATTTTGGAATCATACAAGTTAATAATCCCAGCATGTATTACATCCTTACAATCGATTAATGTCACGGTGACCTATTTTTATGATTTGATGTCACAGATTATGTATTTGTATTGAGCTGATAACCACATATATTCTTCTATGCCATATACAACCAAGCTTAATGCCCTTTCTAATAGTCTGGTATGAAATGCTAAACCTTCCATATCAATAAATGTACATTGTATATTGTGACTGGTTACTCTTAACAGATTAATTGTATATTGTACACGTGCGTAACAATAGGGATAGACCGTAGAACTGTATGGAATTTCTTCACGTGAAGCTTCATCTGTAGTGGCTAATCAAGTTAATGACTGATGCAGAAATTATATTTGTAATAGTCATAATGGGTTCAACCCTAAGATGACACAAATCCTGTGCCATTCACCCAGTAAAATCTGGCTTTTGGAGGCGAACAATAATAATTGCTTCTGAAGAGCAGTGCTTTTAAAACAATTTTGTTTTAATTAATTATAATACGTTTTATCTTTATAACATGCAGAAAGAGCATTATTTCTTTTTGTTTTGTGTTTTACATTCCTTGTCAAAGTACGCATTTATGTATGTAGTTTAACGGGTTAAGCAATCGCTGACAACATTCAGGTAATGTCGTCACGCCTTTTTCTTGCTTTCTACTATTTCAGGAGGAGGCCAAGTGTGGTGTGTTGGAACAGTATCAAGCAGCTATACATTTTTCATGGTGTACAACAATGACTCAAGTGTTGATGGTTCAACAACCTATAGATTTACCTGTTTTGTAAGTTTATTCTTTGGTGCGTGGATTTGTACTCAAGTTACAGAATGAGCTTTTAAAAGAATTATTACAGTAGATAACTTACAATATCAACATCCGTTCTACTCCGACAATATCTACTCATTTTGACGCAGTTCTTAGCGGAGACCTACGATTCTTAAATCTACAAACCCCTGTCATTTTTCCTATTTTTTAAACAAATAAAATCTAAACTTTGTATAAATGTAGCACTTCATTATTCACGGTGTAGTTGTTATCAATTTTGCAAAATAATAATAATAATAATAATAATAATAATAATAATAATAATAATAATAATAATAATAAATTATTGTTGTTATTATTATTGTTATTATTATTATTAGTAGTAGTAGTATTAGTATTATTATTATTATTATTATAGTCCATTTCCTCTGATGGTCTAAAGGCATCCATGGTTCAAAAAAACTGTACTGAAAATCAGATCCCATCAATGTTTGCCAAACGCCACGATGGCCAGGACATGGGTGCAAAGCTGGTAATGACGCCTTATAGTAAGTGGTTTCTTCTTTTGAGTTGATGTCAGTGTGTCAGACGTCATTCAACACTTTGGATCAGAACATAATTTCCGCTTTAATAGAGAAGTTTTCTACACACTGCAGATTATTACACTTGCAGTATTTTGGTAGACAGTCCTAAAGAAAGGGTTGTTGAACCATTGCGAGCATTTTAAATTTTTTGTTTTGTCATAATATTTGTGAGTATTCAAAATGTTAAAATCAATTATATGTGAAATTATCATTTATCTTGACATAGGGTCATTAATGTTTCTAATAGAGGTCATAAAGAATGAGACGTTGATACAAATCAAATGTATTCTTTTTGTTCAGTTATTTATATCTTTGACGAGTTACACAACTATTTTTATGCTTCACAGCTATTGTCTTATCTAAAAATTAAGCGCACAAAGAATATTTATTTTTCAAGATACTAAATATTAAAATCACAAACCCAGGCTTCCCAGTGCAGGAATATACTGCATGGTCGAACGTTTCCTTATACGTCGTTTTGTGACGCCAAGAAAGAAATAACAGATTTCTTTATTTTATTTTTCAGTAACTTGCCGTAAGTATCTCGATCGTTCATATTTGATTGGGTGACAATTTTAATAAAAAATTTCTGATAATAACTTCAGTTTTATGGTGGAGGAGTTGTTTCGCTTTGTTTTTATTTATTATTTCTTTGTTGTTTTCAGTTGATGTTGTTGTTGTTTTATTTTGGGTTTTTTTTTCTGCTTTCTCTATGTTTTGTCACGGTAGTCAAACAATGATATAATCAATTGCACGAAATATATAATCGTATAATAATGTCTTACAATAAGTATACACATGTTGGATGACACATCCTCTTTCTGTCAAAACAGAAATAATCATAACAACAAAATACTAAATAATCAGGAAAAAAGACGAACAATTTCCTGCAAGTGTAATAAACTATAAAGTTGCACTCATAATTCATTTGCAGACATATGTGTCAGATTTTCAATTATATAACTCATATTTTATTCCAATATCTGAAGTGTCAAGTGCTTTTTTTCCATCAGAATGATTGTGTCTTCTGCACTATATGACAGCTTATATTCACTGTACCTATAGGTTTATTGATAGACCCCAATGATATAAATTTCTACGAGTAACTGTTCAGCTGCTACTTAATATGTACATATATATTTTAAAAAAGTAAATCATTTAAAAACTGATACGTGGGAAATGAGAAAGGAAACAGAAAGACAAGGCAAATTAGGTAAATTGTCATTGCTCAAAAAGACAATATTTCAAACATCATTGATAATAACAATCGGACATATACATACAGCAGTTCGAGGTGTTCACATAAATACATGTATAAACTGTAACACAAGATTCAGTTTGCATTCTTACATATTCCTCATTTCATGATGAATATTCCATGTTTAGAGGGAGTCAGGTAGCGATATGGACTGCATTTAAAACCATAGGCAAGTTTATGGGTTGATATGGCAGCTAATGAAGTAAGACTATATATATATATATATATAGAGAGAGAGAGAGAGAGAGAGAGAGAGAGATTACTAAGGAAGGATTATTCAATTCTATTGCATAATTTGAATTCAGGAAACCCACTATGTCTCATCATTTATATGGGAGCAATATGTTCTTTGTATAACATTTTCTATAGAATTCCATATTACCTGTACATATTGACACTGCCAAGAAGATGTATACTTGGCTATGAATTTTCATTAGAAAAAAATACAAGAAACTGATGATGCCCTTCTACATTTTATAGTCTGTTTAAAACATTGATTATAAATTGTTTGCATGTTGATTTATTCTGTATCAATAGAGGTATTTTACTTTCAGACAACGTATTTTTATATTAGTTAAAGGCACGTGTCCTTCTCTGGGGGATAGTATCCAAACTTGCATAATATTTAGCTAAATGTATATAAAAAGTATCTTTCTTTAAAATCCTGGAAGCACAAAACAAATCACCATTTTCGTACATGATTTCATGTTGAAACGTGATTCCATGTTCATACCATTTTTTGTAGAAGATCACTATATTACCAACCATAAATTTTGTCATTGAAAAAGGGCTTGAATATATCTATTATCATAATTTGTAGAATCGCATGTTACCGGAGAAGACCGTGTTAAAGGGGCATATTTCCAGAAGGATTAAATTGATTTGCTATGGACGAAGACTATGTCTGGAACAGTGTAGTATACCCATTCCACCTTTTTTCTTTTGTCTTAGCATTTACCTCTGCCACGCCGAAGGCCGAAAATGTTAACGTGGGAGCCGTTGTAGGTGGCATTCTTGGCGGAGTGGCTCTAATTGTAGTTTCAGTCGGGCTGTACATGTTCTGCAAGAGATCCTCGACAATGAAACAGAGTTCTGGACAGGATGCACGTGGCAGTGTTGGTAGGTTGATGTAGACGGAAATTTGCTATTCTCTTCGGTTTACATGTACTATAACTTGTGCGAGGGGTTTCGTTGTGGCTCAGTGGATTGTTGCAGCACTCGCGATCGAATGGGTGCGGGTTAGAATCCTACCCTCCCAGATCGACCACCGTTGTGTGCCCTGACACAAACCACTTAATTCCAATTGCCTCGACATTAAAATAAGCTACGTATGCTATAGTATTATACAACATCAATCCGAAACCAAGCCAAATCTTGGGCCGTTCCCCACCAAGTCATAAGCAAACTTAATACTCCTAAGATGTTTGGTATTGTTAGCAAATGGCTTAACGGTTTAAATTTGTCAGTTACAGGTAAAATTCTCCCACAAATTTGTCTATGTGGATCTGGAATTTAACACACATTGTATATGTCCTGGCAAACCTATGTCGTATTTTCGAGTGTCAAGCGTATGAAATATATATCTAACATCATGTTGCTTTTATGGTCATTGTTACAGTCTTTTGATTTTTATAAATTTTGGAACCTACGTAGAAATAATAGTTTCTATTTAATACATACAAATTTCAAAAACAATCTCCACGCTTGATATAAACTGCATAACATAAAAGTCAAACACAAATAAAATTTTATCTTGCACGCAAACATGATAAAACGATAATACTTTTAACAAATAAGGTATTGTTTAAATTCTGAATCCAAAATTCGGTTGATTTCTGTCCGAAGTTATTTCAATCTCAAAGTTATTATATATAGAGAGTATATATATATATATATATATATATATATATATATATATATATATATATATATATATATATATATATATATATATTGGCCAATTTTTTTTATCAATATTTATTAATATCTGTAAAAGAAAATTTTTAACAAAATTCCCTTGGAATTGATACTGAAGCAATATAAGATCAAACGTAAATTGATGAAACTACTCGCATATCGAACGGTATTTTATATAAATCATATTGTATTTGTCATGTGCAGCTGAGGTCAAGGTAGATAGTGCACGTAATCCACAGACTGACCGAGGTCAGGTTAAAGCGGATATAATGTTCAATTTGTCGCCACGAGAAGACCTAAAGCCAACCAACGATCACAGCAGCCAGGAAAATCACGTACCGAGGAATGAGTGCAAAAGTCCAATGCGGTCTGTTGGAAGTCTCCATGTCGATGACTATGATGGACAGTTCAGCCCTAGAGTTATTATGTAACTGAATATGCTTCATATACCCAGCTAATTTTATAACTTTTGCTTAAATTATAGTTTTTCAATTCCGTATTCTTCAGGTACAATTCTTCTATTAGATGATTACGGTAAATCCAATGTTTGTTCTATCTTATCAAGCTCAAGTTACTGTTTGTCCTCTTTGTGTAACGTAATCTGTGTGATCTCGTCCGATGGTGATCCCAAATGTCCACTTGCATTATGTATTACTGTGATACCACTCACGCCTGGCATCAAAGTGGAGACCCTATTTTGGTCGTACGTAAAGACATACAGAATGATCAATTAAACTTGATTGACACTAAGAATTATTAACTGCAATAATTGTTTGCTTTCTGCGATGTCAGTGTTAACTATTTGTAATTAGTATCTTTACATGTTCGGGAAATATTTATGTAATATTTTCCAAAATTCTACGTACTGTAACAAATAAAGTCTTCATTTTTCGCTTCATTCCGATTTATGTGGTTGAACAAAGCTCAACAAATAGTTAAAGATACAATACAATGTTATCGATGCATGACGAGTTTGTAAAAGGATTTAAGAGTAAAAACGCGAATGTATGTTTCTTTACAGTTAAACGGTATTCAAAGCAATGGAAAATTTTACTAATTTCTCTCTCTCTCTCTCTCTCTCTCTCTCTCTCTCTCTCTCTCTCTCTCTCTCTCAGTTGAAAGAGAAAGTTAGACTTACGTTATGAATGAAAATATTCGCTAGTTTAAATCAGTCGACATCTTAAGTATTTCCAGATTCATTTATAATTTAACAAGTTTCTGCAATGATTGATACATTAAAGAGAATCTACATCACTAACTCTTTATTGTTTAAATATGCAGCAAATACACAGATAAGAAAACCACCACTGGATGTTATTTCAGAAAGGATAGAAATAAATTCTAGGCTCTTTATGTTTTTGAAGCAAAGAAGCTTTAAAGTGTGTTACAGGCTGTTCAGTTTTAAATTATGATTCTTTACACAATGGGTAGAATAGACGGTATCTGTCTCAGGAGGTAAATAGCGGCTGTTCGAGTGTCCTCGATCCCTTACTGTGGGACGCTGGCATGGTCTCCAGTAAATAATTATCAATCTCTGCCTTTTCGAGTGTCTCTGGACAGTATTAGAAACGCAGTTCGTCAACATGATAGTGATTATAGTTAAGCGAACTCTTTGCACATCAAAACACTGACTATTTTCGTTTAATATTGGTTTTATTTTGCAGTGTCTTTTTGTAAACAACGATATCCTCTTCAGTATGAGTCAAGGACTTCAAAAATGAAGCCTTTTCCTTTTCAATGACATTTGTTTAATTTGCGGGAATGTTTTAACAGAAATCAGAACGATTTCTTCACTATTACAATCATCTTTTGGAAATTAGCTGCAATATTTTTATTCCCCCCCCCCCCACAACGTCCTCAACTTTGTATGCAAAGTGTTTTGCTTGGTTTATGTCTTTAATTTTTTTTTTTTTTTTTTTTTTTTTTTTCTTGTGTTTCTTCCCTGAATGTCCGGCCGTATATTAACATTTTGGACGCTAACAGTTTGTTTCGCTAAAGGAACTTGATTGTAGGGGAACAAGAGCGACTAGATCAACTCAGTTGTTTGCGTTTAACGTTGATGAAAATATCGCAAGAAACTTATTGACTATTAACTCTATATCGGAAAGAATCTGGATTTTTATATAACTCTAAAAATACATTCATCACATTTGTACCCCGTTTATTATCTAGACGTTCTTTCGAGTCACAAAAGACTTTATCACAAAGTGACAACGTTTATTGTTTCAAACAATGTATAAAATGCAAATAGAAGCTATTACACTCAGTAATTGCATCAATTATTTGTGAAACCAAACCTTTAATATGTGTTAAAAACTATAACGGTAAAAATAAAAACATCACATGGTATTCAGCTATATAATTTAACTACAAATTTATCCAGCATTTTCGTTGCAAAACACTTACCATACAACTGTACACACATTTTATATCTGATCGAGCAGAGACATTTTCTTTTTGGCTACTACAGTCACATTTTTGAAAACTTGTGTTGAAGGAATCAGTTTAGAAATCGTTTGTTGTTATTGATTTCTTAGTACGGTCCTTATCGTATTAAGAAAGTGAGTTTAAAGTTTTAATGGTGAAAATACAAAATTAAATTTTTTTATATTTTTCAACAGTCAGTTTGCCAAATAGAAGTTAACTACGGTAAATTAACGTGATACATTCAGAGTCTTAATAATTTTAATACAAAACAACTGCTTAAACGCGTGGTAATAAAACTTGCACAGTGCAATTATATCGAATCAGTTCTTGCGTGTATAATTGCAGCAACATTAGATTTCAGTGACACCATTCCATTGACAGACATGCTGAAATAATTAGCCTTCGCTGAGACATTTTTGTCACAGCTATTTCATAAATTAAAAACGAGATATTTCCTAATTTTTCACTATTAATATTTAAACTGAACCTGCATATTATTTGAGTTATGGCAAGATTTTTATTATACTTCTTATTTGTAAATCCTCCTTCCAGGCGTCCAAAACCCGGGTACGTAGTCTAGCAATACTATATAAAATATTTGATTTCAGAGACATTTATGTATGCAGTTGTTTGCACTACAAAAGGACATGTTGCCCAAAAGAAAACATAAATGCAAACGGCTGTCGGTCAGTAGTGCTTTCTTTAACGAGGTATAAAGGACTGTTATGTATATTTAATTTAATTGTTTGTCTGTTAGTTTTAATTTTTTTAAATTTCATTACATGTTATTGTAATGTAACATTGTTTGCTGGACTTGTCCTTGTCCAAAATTGAGTTCATCTCTGCTTGACTTGATTGACTTTTTTATTTTTTTTTATTTCATTTATGTAAACAACTAATAATATTTTCATTATTCTCTATGTGTATTAGCTTATTAACCGAATTATTATTCAGGTAAACATGTTGATCAGGGTCAGGGGTTTGGAGAATCCTAAGTGAATTTTATAGGCTATTGTGTTGCAAATAAACAAGGCTCATTAGATCATTCTAGAAGATTATTTTCCATTAGGTAATGGTTGTTTTTAGAAATTCTAATTTTGACCTGAGGTCAAGCAGAGAACTATATTATCTTGTGACTGAGAGGATTTTACCAGTCGTGTTTTAACATTTAGTACTTTAAGTTGTATTATATTGTGACCAGTTTGGGCTGAATTTTATTTTCTTCAAATTATTGAATTCAAGTAATTATTTTCTCTGGAAATACAAAAGTACTCTGATAAAATTTTTGGATAAAGACATTCATTGGAATTTTATACTGAATTCGAACTTGGAAAAATATTTCTGTGATTCAACAAGAGACTGTTGACACATCAGTACGACGCAGACCATAACAGACACGTCATCGCCTTCTATTTTGGATCTCTTTGGGATTTGAGCTGAGTTTTATTCAGGACTTTTTATTACTATGACTTGTGTCTTTAATTCTTGGATTATTTTGTTTAATTTAATTTGCAACATCGTAAGTTCTTTTTTCTCATTTTTCACTTTGTGTTCTAGGGAAATAAATTATTCGTTAAATTTTACAAAGCTTGTTGTCTTCACTCTTTTCTTTTACTTTTTTTAAGAGTATAGACTCGTCACAATGAACAACATGGAAAGTCCCCGCAGCTTCTATGAAATTTAGTACTGCAGAATGTCATTTCACTGATGGGTAATGTGATGCAGTACTACAACAGAAAATGCGTTGTGTTTTACTATTACTAAAGTGATGAAGATGAGAAGATTGAATGAAGCTTACGAAATAGAGGCTTGAAAAGAGTTATCAGTCTCAACAGAGAAATACCCAATTGAAAGAATATACTTTCCAAAACTACTTGTTAACAGAAGACATTGGAGATTATGCATTCAGACTGTGCCACTGAAAACTGTTCTGATTCAATTGAAATCGACATATCTACCCGAGTCATAATTTCTATCTTAAATTTCGATTCTTAATTTATAAAATAGACACATGTGAATCTTTACACGCCCATTATACTCACTTTGCCTAGGGCTACAGTAAGCAAGCATGCAACTCATGATTTGTTGAACAACTGTGATAACGTTGCAGTTAACTTCATCTGCACCCCACTTCCACCCCTGCACATGCCCAGCCCCGAAAAGATGACCGTACTATTCTGACACTTTAAATTTGCCTCAAATGTTTGTATTTGTTATGCCATACAATACGTTACTGTTGGTGACACGCAACCTCAAAGTACGTCTATTCTGCGATAGATAGATACTAGTTTATCTTAAAACATTGTATACTGCGACGAAGGAAAGAAACTTAAAAGATGAGATATGTAATATCGTATACAGATATTTATCTTCTTATGCTAAAATAGGCATGTAAATGTATTGTTGTCTTTAAAATGATCAGCAAAGTGATGACTTCATACTTGTGTTACGTGTAGGCTCAAACAAATGTAACAGAAGAAAAGAGTGAAGTCAACAAGCTTTGTATATTTTAACAAAATAATTTATTTCCCTAGAAAACAATGCAAACATTGGTAAATAGGACTTACAGTTTGTGAATATAATCCAAAATTTGATCCTAAAAATGAAAACACAAGTCCTATCACTAAATAGTTCTATTAGAATCCAGGTTCGAATCTTGACGACATACAAATAGGGAAGGCGATGACGTCAGATGTGGTCCATGTACGAATATCAACAATTCCTCAATTGAATCACAGTTTTTGTTTCCGAATAATTCCAGAATAAATTTCCATGAATATCTTTCAGAATTTTTTATAAGAAAGTCAACTTGTTGAGTTTCTAGGAGAATAAATTATTAAATCCAAAAATCAGATGAAAAACAAACAATCTGGTAACAAATAAAAATAACACCTTGTTCCTTCAAGATGTTAAAATGACTCTGCCAGAAGAATATTAAGAATGCGTATTTAAACCCCATAAAACATCATTTCAAGTCTCGCGAGATGGGTCATGTGGTCTCTTACTACAAGAAATCTATCACGTACGCCAGTGTAGCCCCACTTAAGAACCAATAATAAAGAAACGTTGTTTACACATAGTGATCACGCAATCAAAGTATAGTATACTGACCAATCATTTTTACTGCCTGTTTACGTTCTTGCCAACCCAAGACTAACTAGGTTAACTAAAAGTAATTCTCATGTAACACGTTTTACGTCTTAAATAAACAACATTTACTAAAAGAAAATATCGAATTACTGAAAAAGAATTTCGAATCCTTTCAATAATCATTACAATAAAATGTAATGAAACAAAAATAAAATAAAAAGAATTTCAAAACTAACACACAAACAATTTAATTACATATACGTAACACTTGTAGTTTCATAATTTCATTTTAATTTCATAAACTGACTTTTTCATGGGTTTCCTGTTCATAATTCTTTCTTTCTGTGTTCAGCCCGTCCGTCTGTATGTGAATTCTTTGGTTTGCTTCCGCGGGATACATTGAGTTATAATTCTCATACTGTTAATGTACTATAAATGTGACTGACACTAAGATTCGAAACTAGTCTTTTGATTTCGCGGCCAAGACGTCAAATGGTGAGGTCACTGCGACCCAGAAAGGAAACATAAAATAAGTTTCCGAGCAGCGATTTTAGATCTTCTGAACATGCCTTTACCAAACCTCATTGGTCCTTTTCTTGTGTAAATTCAAACAGTCTTTTCAGTTCTGGTTTTTAATATCAAGGATCACAAATGTCCACCAGTATAATCTGAGTTCTCCTTGATATGCTTTTATCATACTGCACACATATATTACTTTCTGGAACAAGGTGTAATTCTAGTCCCAGTTGTAATATAGGGCAAAAAAACAAGGTCTAGTGAGTTTTAAACAAATGTACAAAAGGCCACGTGACTCAAGTTGAGATTGTTTAACATTACACACCGGATGATAATAGTAAACCTGACCTTTAGCCCAAATAACCTCAAAGAATGATATTTCTGGTCTAATAAGGGACATTACTTATTAAAGAGGAATTTTAATCGTTTGACGGTGCAAACTTAATCTCAAACAGACTCAGAGTTTTATGAACTCCATATGGAGTACCGAGCAAAGTATTATAATTTTCTTTAATTTTTGAGTATTTGAAGTGAACCATCTTCAAACCAAATACTTAACCCAACTGTCAATACATACTTTGGCTCAAAAGTAACAAGGCAATTTATTAGTATGATCAGTTTAAAATGGCATACTTCAAGAGCTCGAAGTAGATAAATTGTTGACGCAGAATGATATAATTTTATTAGTACAAACAACGTGTTATAAGGAAGAATCATTATTTACATCAATCATGTCACACAGTACATAACTATATGGATCATATAAGCAATGATAAAAAGGTTCTGAATTAAAGTAACAAATTTTAGAAAAGTATAAATCATAATGCTTTCAGAGATATATCGTAAGCATTCTCGAACTTTTCAATGATACAACTCTAATTCAGACATAAATATAAAAATGTTTGCATTCTTTATCAAAACTTGTATAATAAATGTTGTAAATATTCGTTTCCTGCTATTGTCGATTGTAAGAACATGAAAATTGAATTGATTCTCTTCTTCATATGTCTGTCATGTCAATGGAACTTGACACATTACCTGAAAGGATCTGATCTGTACACTGCACCGTTATTGATTGATTGATTGATTGATTGATTGATTGATTGATTGATTAAGGATATACAATAATCTTTCCATTCGTAAAGATATGCATCTCTAGTGCAGTTGACACGTGGAAGATATGATTCATTAGGTTTCAATCTATCCCTGACGTTCTGTTCTTTTCTGATCAAGGTGAAGCTGAATCAGGAGTAGCAATGACAGTTAGGTCTGATTGTATAGCCCTGCTTAGGTTAGATTCATTAACATAAACACAAGCCATAGATAACATGGATAACATAGATGTGATATAAATAAGAGAAGAAAGATATAAATATCGACAAGAACAGTTTCATGGTCATAAGTATATGTTTCTGGATATTCACGTAATACCGTAATCATTACCTATGTGAGCACATTATTATTAGAGGATTGGGTGTCACAAAACTGTGATAACCAATGAAACAATAAAAGGAAATCTAGAATAAATATAAATGTACGTAAACGATCGGGGTTTTAATCCGACAGTTAAAGACAAAAATTTAAAAAATAACTGTATTCATTTCATATACAACAATTATGAGATTATACAAATATCAATGTAACAAGTGGAATGTTCACGTGTTGGGTCGCGTTTGTTATCACAATATAAACTAGATTTTAATTCGTGACCACTAGTTTTCTCCGAATATCACTAATTGGCTTGTTCCTCGGTTTTATAAGATACCAACACATTTGCAAATAAGACAAAATTGACATACACACTCTTTTTTAGTGCCTATTATTTTGGTATTTGATTGATTTTATATCTCTAACTATGCAGCAGTATATTTGTTAAGCTAATAAAAGTATTTCAAACTTCCAAATAACACACAGTATAGATGATCCAACATTAATTTGGATGTAAATTCGAATATAATCCAAATTTTGGCACTAGCTTTCTGGATTATAAAATTTTCTTTCGCTTGCCTTCGGATTCTCCTCTGTTTCCTACACAGGACTAACTCCCGTCTTCTTGAACTTCAGGCAGTAGATCAGCACTATCACAACAGCTAGGCCGGCTAAGGCAAATAATCCGCCCCCTACTGCCGCTCCGATAACCGCTTCATTAACTCTGGACTCTCTTCCGGTCTCAGACGATCCGTCGGATATTCCATTGCCAGTGCCACTTGTAGTTCCATATGTTGTTATTGCGGGTGTTGTTGTTGTTGTTGTCGTCGTCGTTGTCGTCGTTGTGAAGGCTAAGAAATAAAGGTTGTGATTAAAACAATCGTCTAGATATGTGCTTCAAAGGTTTCACACATTATTAATGCATATATCTTCATTATCTTATTCACTTTAGTTAACAAACAATTTATCAACATCTTTGTATTTCAGACTCGTCTTCAGTCAAGTATGTACCTTTTATTTTTTTTGGCATGTTATATTTGCAACATTTTTTCTCAATTCCTGTTTGTACTATTCAATGTCCGCATAATTGGGGCTATGTATAATTCTTCGAATGTAAATTCAAGCTTTGACTTTCCATTTTATTTTATTCCCTACTGAAATAAAAAAAAACTGCATGAGAGTGTTGAAGATATTGAAATGAAAAGATTTGAACATCCTGAACATTATGATGATGGTGATAAGGTAGTTGCACAAGCCCAAACAGGAATTATGCAAATTATGTCTTTTGATACACGGTATGATCTCAAAAGAAACAAAACTGGATACGCGGAATCGTTCAGAAAATTTAAATGCAATGTTGGCTAGGATAAGAACAATATTGTACGTGTTGGTGCAGAACACGTTTTACGGAGGTTATTTACCCAATAAGGAAAAAGAGAAATTGGATTACATAAAGAAAAAGCTGTAGACGTTGCGCTTCAAAATTACAAAATAGTAAAATAGAACTCGAACATTATGACGAACAGATATAATACCTGAAGAACAACTAAGAAAGAAACAAATGATCATGTTAAAAACAACTAGACAAAGTTAAAATTAGTTCCAAAATAGTTGTAAATATCGAAAAATTTGAAAACAGTATTTAGACATGGAGAAAAAGAAATCAAAGGTATAAACATCAAGTTGGGAAAAGTCAATCAGTTATTCAAACAAAATGGTTTAATTGCTACAAACACTGTCAATATCAGCAATTGCTCTGTCCGTAGCACAAATTATACTGCCAAGAAGTCCGTTTATGATGATGTTAATGGAACAGGAGGTTGTTGTCCACATCAATCTCATTATCCTGATGAATCAAGTTTTGCATAATAAATAAATGACTTGAAAATGTAGCTGATTATTTGTTTTCTTTAGCCACAAAAACAGCGCCAGCTTTCCCTGGAATTAATGACAATGATATGTGAGTTTCTTAGACTTAATGGTCAAATTGATGTTAGTTTACTTATTTGGCATTAGTTGGCTTGTTATTTGCATTTTTGATCAAAACTGTAAACAAAGCATATAGAAGAGTAAGACGTTAGTAACTATTTGAAAATTTAAACTAACGCAGCACTCACAAGATGGGTCGTCGTAAGGAGCGGGCAATAAGTGCAAAACGTTCAAGAACCAAGCCCGAGGGGGGCGCCATTTTGCAAAGTTTGCGGTATTTTGGTCTGAACTGGGGGCGTCGAAGGAGTCCCTCGCTCGGGGCGCAGATTCGGCCAAAGCAAACTTGCGATGGCCCTGCACACAAGAACCAGTATAAAAATAAATGAATGTTTGATTGTTGTATGACCGTTATTTGGATTTTTAACTTGGACTTTTTCTACACCTCATAATTGCAATGTGTCCTATGAAAGTCAGAAAATTGGATAGAATTGGAAGACCAGACAGGAGGCGTATCATCGTCATCACGATCGTTGTCAACATAACTTTTACTAGCTTCGTTTTCTGTTATTTTGCTCTACAATTTATTGGCCTATGGTTGCAAAATCTTTATCAGTTGCTAAAACACAGCTTTTTATTCTGATAGGGTTTAACCCTAGCTGAATGAGACACTTGATTTCTGCAAACCGTTTTTGTATTCTACGATATTACCCATATTCATCACCATACCAATCGGTTAATGTAGTGTTAATTTGTTGTGACTAAGAGTTTTATTGATGCGCTAAAATTTTACATTGCAGACCTTTTGTCCATGTAAATGTATTATTGTCTAAGTATTTGTGTGATTTATACCGCTGAATAGGGTATCAATACTGAATACATCCATGGCTGGTTTTCAGACTCAGATGAAAGAATGTATTTTATAGGAATGTTAAACACAAAATTCAGATTTACTTCTTTTCATTTATTTAACAAGTTAGGTAGATAGATATAAGTGATCAACATATAGAAACAAAAATGCATCTAAATAGAACACACATCGTGCAATATAACACACGTATGAAACAGATAATAAAAATAATACGCACGGATATATAAAACACCTGCATATAACAGCAAAATAATATATTTGCACAATACTTCAAGACAAATACAATCAACACAAATAACACACTATTATGTAATGTATGCACAGTTATCAAAACTACAATACCCTCTAGGCCATATTATTAGATACAAAAATCAGTATAAGTATCAATATAAATAAAAAAAATAAGAATAATATGAATCGGTGTAGAATAAGAAAGTTCCACCCAATGGTTAGAATGGTTCGTCAGACACGAAACTGTGCCGAGTGCTTCACGCAGAATTTTGATCCCGAGGGTAGCAATTTTGTTTCCTACACTGAAGCATAATGATGGACCCTTTTTCTCACATGGGGACCCAAGTAAAAATGGCTCATTGTGAATATTGATGTAACTTTCAAACGGCAGAACACCCATTGAAAATTTTCTTACCATAAGATAGAGGGCAAAACGTTTGGTTTACACTAAATTACTCAGTGTAAACTTTCAATGATATGTAAGCACATTCCAGATTTCCAAGAACAATGCCTGAAATTGTTATTGTAATGGTAATGCGCAGCATCCGAATTATATACTGCTGATAGATTATGCAGTGATACAAATGTAAAATAATAATGTTCACTTTTATCCATAAGATTAATCGACTCAAAATTAATGAAATAGTCTTCGAGTCAGCTTTGATCTAGAACTGATTTACTCTTCAAAATAACAATGAGAATACAAATATTTCTAAAATATTAAAATTTACAATGGCAGCTTTTTCGAATCGAGATGGGCTAAAGAAGCCATGAAGCTAGGTCGATCAGTGCAAACGAACTGTTTGTGGAAAACTTAACTTCAACCACTGCTCGTTTAATACGTAGATGTGTTACAATTAATGTTAATCTTGATTATTAAGAATGAATATTCAAGTGATGATGGACATCGGTAAGTTTTTGCTACCGTGTGTACAGCATGCTCGCAGTAGGAGGTCAGAATATTCCACCAGTGATGATAAATGTCACGTGTGAGGTAGAATAGAGCTATCAGCAACGGTGTTCCAAACTGGAAAACACGATTATACCCATACAGGAATGTGATAATATGAGGGCCCATAAAACTTTTGTGAAAACTTGGTCCGGGGAATCATGTTCTGGGAACATGGTAACAACAACAAAGTAAAATACTATATTAGGCTAACTTGAACAGTTCAAAATTACTCTCTGAAATCAAATAAAGATTTCACTGAAAACCAATACAAACGTGTTAACGTATAACTTGGATCTGTTCTCTTGATTAAATGTTTAATTTAAGAGAAGACTTATCAGCAGATTTGAAATTCCCAATGAACGATATGTTTTTTATACAACTGGATAAGTTTCAATATTATATTGAGTTATAAAAGAAAACTGTTGAAGCCGTTCGACTAACACATAATGTCAAACAGCTACATTTGTATCTCCTATAGACATATGTTTATCACTGGTTTAAACAAACCTTTGGCTGACATAAAATGTTTCACTCTATTCTCCACTTTCAGTATTCCTACACTTTAAGTTTATAATGTCTGGTACTTAATCTAGGTTCGAGGTACCTATAGATCTTTCAGCTATATATACATGCTTTGTAAATTATTGTATTATATACACCCTTATTTAAATTGATTGTGCGGACACTGCATGTTATTTTAATCTCTTTAGTTGTGTGTGTGTGAGTTTCCGCTCTAAGCCAAACAGTATGCATTCCATCTTAACTAAATGCAATGATTATTTGTTGCCAGTGAGAAAAGGTTGCAAACTTACAGTTTTATCCAAGCTTTAGTGAACCATACTCTAGATTCTCATGCATCAAGTGCATATAATAAACGTTTGCAATCGGAACTGATTCTAACTATCCTATCATTCATTCAACATGAGCAGAAGAGCGACTAAAATACTGCCTTGAAGTAAATTACGCCATATTGTCAGGGGATTTGAATTCAATGTTATTACCACTGACAGCATGTTGTCTATTGATATAATATGACTTATTCCATTTAAATGATTTTACTCACAATTCTGACAACCTTTTGCACGATGTGTTATGACTCGTTGTTTTGAAAACTGTTTACAGGTTTAGCATGACATATTCCAGTGTAGAAATTTGGAATGTCTGAATCTTCATATGATCATAACAACTGATCAAACATTTATCGTTGGAGTAAAATACTCTAAAACCAAACTGTAATTTCTACAGCAAATTATCCTTAGTTATAAAGCTCTCCGACATAAATTCTTTGTACCATCTATGATGTAATGACAGGCTTGTATTTGCTTGTATCAGCCCTTCTCTTCTTTTTCTAATGTTTCTAACCTTAGTCAATTTTAATTGATCAGGCATAATACTAATTTGATATAGGCATACTGCTAATAAAGGTCATGAGAACTATCAATACACATTCCTATCCTTTATAGGCCTCGCAGGCGTAATTTTAGCTAGGTACTCTAACGGATATGACGATTCCAGAACAGTCGTAAACAACATTCTAATTTACAAGTTGAAGATGGAGTTTGTCGACTGCCATCTACATGCTACAGTCATGGCTCACTTTTTCGCACGATACTACGGGCACTTTCTTTTAAACTTTTATTCAGAGCAACAGTCACCACGAATGGAGCAAAACTCACTTACATGAAAGAGGGACAAGCACAATTAGAAGAGTCCATTAGTTATTTTGTTATGCCTTTGAGCTGAGTGACTAACACGTTTGGAATAACAGTAATGGTCAAACGTATTTTCTATATTTATCAATACCAAAGCTAATAAACACATTGTGCTCACGCATTTGCCTCCTACGACCCGATGGTATGTACATACAACAATGAGAAACATACTATGCATGGTACCAAACTCATTCGTCAGACCCCTTTGACTTTTAAGAATAAATATTGCACATAAAGGCAAAAGTCAAAGAGCTTACACTAAACTATCGTTCTAGTAAATTAGTCAACTTTGATGTCTCGAAAGAAGCTCTACAGTCTAGACAAGATCAAACCTTTGGCCTGAAAACATTGGATCAACATAAATTAAATGCTTGCAAACCACCAAATCGTCAGTCCACCTTCAGAGAAAGTCGCTCAACTTGTGTACCAGAAACGAGGCCAGCTTCTCGAGTATTAAAAGGGGCAAGTTCCACGGCAAATAATTTATTTTAAATGCAAAAGCCGACCAAGAAAGATGAATAATTCAACACAGCACTAGAGTGAGCAACTGACTGTGGACACCAAGTTCAATTATGAAGTCAACACAACGATAACGAGGAATTCGTCACTGGCTGTGTAATTTGGACTGTGTGAATTATTTAAGGATAAGAAAACAATATACAATCAAGCAAGAGTCTTCAATACAATAGCAGAGGCGACAAGCAAAATGAAATGTGTGAAACTGCTCAACAATCAATGGAAACTAACCTACTCAGAGGCGGTGAAGGGCATCCAAACAATGAGTAAAAAATAAAACGAGTGCCCAATACCTATAGCGAAGCTGATCTTGAACGAGATATATGGATCTCAGAAGTTACCACATCCACACATCACCGTGCGACCGTCATTGAAAAACTTGTGATTGCTGATCTTTAAGATCCTAACAGCTCTCAGGAACGGAAGAGACTGAAGTTTACAGCACCGGAATACCTGAAGCCGTTACTGTTCCCATCTTCAGATGTTACCTTTCACAGACCTCTGAAGAGTTAAAGAGAAATTTCTATATTGCCTAAGGGTTTTCCTTTTGGCTTGAAAGCCCATTTCGATAAAAACTCATTTAATATTCTAATATGATCCGTTAGCCCCTCGTTCGAAAACAACACTTTATCTAATTAAAGCAACAAACATTTAATGGATAACTCTGACCAGGTTTTGTGTAATGTTATTTCGTAAAATGTATGTATACGATGTACGCTAAATTCTAGAATAACGCAGATTAGGAAAATTTCACAACTGGTTAGCGAGATCCAGATCACAATATGTGGCTTACACACAACTTGTTGCAGGGAATATCCCAACTAGACAATTGGGCAGAAGTTGATCATTAGTAGATCTATGGCGTTCCAGACAGATTCTACTGACGTTTGGAGACTCCAGCTGGGCTTCTCTACCTTTACTTCGCCCAGATATGCGATAAGTAATTTTATGGACCTGCTAATAACAGACCAATGGCGTATGGGCAGAATACCGATGTAAAGTACAAAGAGCTCTTCAGGGATTGCAGCACATAAGACGATTGGAATTGGATCAGCCTGCATTAGGACTTATCCGGAGAAGATATTGAGTCGGACTTCTTCTGTGACTGAATAACCAAAATTGCCTCACTGTATCGGGTTTTTCTGTGGGCTGTTTGAAAACCCTTTTGATGACGCTCTTTCAAGTCACAGATTTGACCGTTTTAGAACCACCGGCTAAAATAGAATTTCATATTTATGCAGTCAAGTGCGGGATACCAAATTAAACGGAGTATCGGGGCCCCGAGTGACCGAGTGATCTAAAGCGCTCACCGTTACGGATCACTGCCATCTCACCTCTGTCTGCGTGGGTTCGAGTCTCGGACTCGGCCAATGTGGTTATGTGAGAAAGCTTGCCGGTAGCTTCTCGTGGGTCGGTGGTTCTTTCCGGGTTCTCCCGGGTTCTTCCTCCACCATTAATACTGGTCGCCATGTATAGCCTATCTTGTGCTGAAAAATGGCGTTAAACCCTATAACAACAACAACAACAAACGGAGTATCTACTACTCACGGATTGGTTATATGTTTGTGGAAATTGATATAAACTACGTGCACAAATTTCAAACTTGAACGTTAATAATTTTTGAAATCTGCAACTTATATGTTTGTCGTAATTAAATATGTAGTTAACACATTATTGGTAGCTATGTATCGTCCAGTTTAGTTAACATTGCCCAGAATTTGAACTTATGTACGTCTATGGCGTTTCGGAGAGGTACAGTTGACGTTTGGGGCCTCCAGTCAGGTGGTCGATCATGTTTCCCACCCGACGATCAAATAAGAAGTCGATGTATGCCAACATTAACTGGTCGTACAAGGCCGAATCGCCGTACAAGACCTTAATCCATGATCGATCAAAATAGTTTCAAACGTTTTCCGCTGCTGCTTGGCGACTACAGCCGGATATCTCCTCCTTGGCATCGTCCAGACATTTCGAGTAAATAGTGTGCCTTGTTCACAGTAATACGTCGAATGACTACTTGCTACCCATTCGATGAGTGAATAAGTAGTGCGCCGAGAGCACAATTAATTTAATCTCCGAATAGCGTGCTTTGCACGCCATCGGGGTATAAACTTGCATGACATTTGTTTATATGCTTTTGTTTTAGGCGCTAGACAGCACTGGTCATAGTCTGAAATATTCTAGGTACAAAAAGTTACGAACACTTCTCCTAAATAGCTGTTTAAATCATCAGAATGGTATTTTCGATACCTTGTATCTCAAGTTTGTTGTGGACATTGTGAACATCACGTTCGTTTGTTTGCCTGTTTGAAAGATTTATTTCTGACTCAGTGAACTCGTCCACATCGTTAACGTTATCATCTCTACTTTCAAATGGACGAAACAGCTTGTTTAGTTTATTCACACGCAAGTCTAATAAACCACAGAGCTAAATATTCTGCAACATGCATGTACATTGTTTTGCTTTTTACAATCAAAATAGTTCCTACTACACGATACAATTTTTATACACACGTGTCGTGCAAGACGAAGCCGTTCAGTATGGAAAAATATTGCACAATTCTTACACTGAAAAATTAACGAAGAAAAAACTGAGCATATACTACTATTTGTTATTTAATGAAGCATGAATAATATATAATGATATGTAAACAGTATCTACAACAATCTCAAAATATAGTTGAAAAAATGTTTTCAAAAATCATTAGTACAATTATTATTATTATTATTATTATTATTATTATTATTATTATTATTATTATTGTTACTGTAGTTGTAGTAGTAGTAGTAGTAATAGTAGTATTAGCTAGTGATGATGAGGATAAGGATGACGATTTTCATTAGTAATATTATTTCCAAAAAAATAAATGGTTGCTAAAATATAAAGTTATATGCAAGGCGTCATTACAGACAGTAAAATTTGGAAATTTTCAAAGTTAAATCGCTATAGTTTAAATAAAATAGATAAATGGTATACTCACGGCATAATACTGTCAAAGAAATAATTAAATATGTAAATAAATTAGATCTAAGATCATATTGGTGTCATTTTCGTCATATCCATGTTATCATGGTTAATCAACTTCATGATTCATAGAGATTTCTATGTTGTTTTTGGTGGTGGTGGTGGTGGTGGGTTTTGTTAAATTGATCTTCTGAATACTTTCAACTGTAAATCAGCATGCATCATTTATTCCGTTTACACAAGTACTTTAGTGCATTCCGTTTTATTAATGTACGTGCAGCTATTAATTATTCCAAATGATTCCAAACGGTTTAAATTTCAAATCTGAATTTTTACCTATTTCACATCTGTTTCTTTTCTTATACTTAAAGGATGGGAATGAGTAACTTTGGATGAAAGAAACTCCAAATATTCTTAAATTATTTAAAACTACAAGTTTAATACAGTTGTACTAGATTTGTTTTGTTTTTTATGCTATCCTATTTCTACAAGATTTTGCATCTGAAGCTAATGCAAAAGTACTGAGCATTTCAAAATATATATGGTGGTAAAGCTGTTGTAAGTTTACCGTAAGCTTTCAAGTTTAATCTGGCTCCAGCTGACACTGGGCTATTGGTGGCAACATTGTACCGGGTTGGCAGATTTGTCGGGAGTTTGATTCAGCTCGCAGTTTTTAGATATCATTGAAGCTCTGCTACGGTCACTCGAAACTGCCTGGGAAATAAAAATCACTACTCATACACGACAGCAGTACTGAAATATTGACTATTCATGATACAAACTTTGTGCATTATTCCTCTCCCCTATCACTCCTCCTCCGTTTCATCATCATCACCATCGTTGTTAGGTCTTTTATTGCAAACTAAAACATGATTGCATTGACTTTAAATAGATGAAGGGGAATAAACATTGGGACGCATTGAAAAGAGATCCACTGTTTTACATCATTAAAGGAGTTGTAGCCAAAAACGGCAATGGTGGAAGTTTCATTTGCCATTCAAGAACTGAAGCTGTTTGGAACGTTTCGTACCTCTAGGTTCAAGGGACCCAACACTCTGACCAGCTCAAGATCTTATTAGTTCTGTAATAGAAAGGCTCTTCGCTGATAGGATGACTTCAGCATCATCGCGAACAAAGTTAAAATGGAAAGTGCCTGTTGAAACAATCAATAGTTAACTTAAATCATGCAAAAACCATTAATACTTTCGAGGACTTAACTTCTGCTAGGAATTTCACTGCAAAATTCATGTAATTATTTTTCAACCTTCTATAAGTTTAAGCTGTAAAATATGTGGCTTCTTGAAAACACCTTATTCACGGCTGTATCAAATGTTATTACAAAAGTGACTGAAAACTTACAAAGCAGGTGAATCTGAAGGTGTTTGACATCATCTACAGTCGTATCGTTGTTGTACACCATGACGAAAGTGGTACTTCCAGACACCGACGCTACGCACTAAACGGTTCCACCAGCTAAAGTCGACAATCGAACAGATGTATGCATTAAGGGACCATTATCTTAATAATAAGTACATTATAACGTTTTTCGATAAATACAGTGACATTTTCACAACTAATAAATCGATCATCGGAATACTCGAAACAACTCTAAAAACAAATCAAAATCAACAGCTCTGTCTTCTCCAGGTAGTAGTATGTAAATGTAGGAAGTAAGTGCACATATAAAAAAAAATTGTTAACGGTAAACTTCTGTGGAAACGTCAGCTCCAAATTGTGAAGACATATACTAGGACATGTCGTAATACTATCGATATATAATAAAGTATGATGCGACATTGTGCTC
Source organism: Megalonaias nervosa (assembly GCA_016617855.1). Lineage (NCBI taxonomy): Eukaryota > Metazoa > Mollusca > Bivalvia > Unionida > Unionidae > Megalonaias > Megalonaias nervosa. The sequence goes on along the minus strand of JAECUM010003329.1, from coordinate 12,616 downwards.
TTTTGTGGTCTTGACGATAATTTGTTAAGGTGCAATTATAATGCGAATTTCAAGCTTTTATTTCGTTTTGATTTGATGAAATATTGTGTCTAATTACCTGAACTGGCAACTGATTTATCGTTCACTGTAAATTAGTAACTGCTTATCGGTATCCGACTGTACAGCTGACAATCGACATTAATATTTCTGGCTAGGTGTAGACATCACGTAATGGCTGATACATTATAGCTTGGTCAGAACATGCGGATCTGATACTCCGACACATTATGGTTTCTATATAACATACATAAAGTCAAATGGCTACAACTTCAAAAATATATTTAATGGAAAAAAAACAATCTTGAATATTTTAGGATCTGTCTTATAGTCTTACTGTCTTAAAGGGATTTATTTTCTTAGGAAAATAAATTGAATTCATATAAGCTTTATATTTATGGCCTTCTCTTATAAGCTCTACACACATTTATTAAATAAGAATTAAACTGTTCTACGCAAAAGCACCCTTTATATCATATTGTCTTATGTATATTGAATTTGCATTGTTTGTTATTTTATTTTTTAATTTTATTATATGTTATTGTAATACTTTGTCTAAAATCAAGTTTATTTTCTACTTGACCTGAATTATTGAACTTTTTTATTCTGTAGACAACTAATGCATAGCTAAAATGTATGGATTTAATATTATAATTATTATTAATAGTCGTAAACATGTTTATTTTGGTCTCGGTCTTGCTTAATGGGATTCCCATGGCGTACCTGACATAGTCCAGGTTATATATTATAATTTTAGTAACAAACTTTCTAATTATAGCTACCATTTTATTTTGTAAATATTAAGAAGATTCTAAAAGATTATTTTCCATTAGGTAATAGTTTTCTTTAGAAAATGCTAATTGTGACCTGTGGTCAAGTAGAGCAATATATTAATTTTGTTACTGGAAAAATTATTCATTCGTGCTTTAATATCTAGAGAATTGATTTTTATTATTCTTGTGTCCAATAGTTAATTTCAGCTGGAATATATTTCTTCAAAATATTCATTTCAACTAATTTCTCTCGAGAAATACAGAGTGATCATAAAGACATACTATTCTTGGAGAGAGATATTCACTAGGACTTACAGTGAATTCAAACCAGGAATTATATTACTGTGTATCAGCAAAAGACTGTTGGTACAACAACACGATACAGGCCGCCACAGGCACACAAACAATTTCAGCGTTGGTTTTAATTTGGATTTGTACAAAAGTTTATTCCGAACTTTCATTATTAGGCTTTGTGTCTGTAATTCTAGGATAGTATTTGGATTTTTGTCTATTTTTATCATTTTCATTTTGTATTATTGGGAAATAAATTATTTGTTGAATTGTGCAAAGTCCGTTGATGTTCATTACTTATTATAAGAGCATAGCAAGATATTAGAACACAATGACAGCCACTAGCCACACCTGAGTATGCCATCCTCTGATTGCACGTGCTGTAATTGAATGTCATTGTCCTGCCGTCGTTGCACACCGCCCAGTTGTCGCTGCTGGAACTACAGGCCGTCGTTTCGTCTGCGCCATAATAAATATAATCAAAGTTCCCACGGTTAGGGGTTATATATATATATATATATATATATATATATATATATATATATATATATATATATATATATATATATATATATATATATATATATATATATATATATATATATATATATATATATATATATATATATATATTGTTACGACCCTGTAGTTAAATTACATGTGTGTTAAAATTTGAATTTTTTCTAATTCTTTCTAATTCTTTTTATTTCATTTTTATATCATTAAATATAATTATTATTATGATGATGATTTGTTCGCAGGGTCTGATATTTTGTTAGAAACATCGTGTTTATTTAAAACGTAGATGTGACTCGCGTAAGCACGATTTTTGCATGACGGTTTTGTCATATTAAGTAAACAGTCGGAAATAGCTATGTAAATGATTGGTTGTGACCACGGTCATTACCAATAATACTTGTTGACATTCTGTACTACGTTGGCAATATTTCGAAATCTCCACGATTTCTTCATGAAATGACGTATGAGTTTGCTTTAAAATACTCAGGTACCTGCGAGCTAGTCTAGAGTCATATTTTAACATCTTAGAGAGTCACATCATAACATCATATAGAGCTTTCAATACCTTAAGAAGGTGTTCTTTTGTGCTGGAAAGAGTTGTTCGTTCGTACGTATGAAGAATAACATGTGTTTTGTTATTGAGGATAGTTCTACTTCGACTACCTTCTAAATAATAATTATTTTCCCTGGAGAACTACACAACTGGCTTTGGACAAAGACATTTGCTGAAATTATTTCTAAATTGGAACAGAACAATACAAATTGTGATTCACAGTGAAAATTCTGGACATTTGTGTTTAACCTTCGTCTGACATCATCATCCGCCATCTTGGAACGGAATTGAGATTCAGACTACGTCAATTTAGAACTGTTTAGTCACAGGACTTATGTGTTTTCACAATATTAGGACAAATTTTTGGATCTTCTTCGTAAATCGGTAGTCTTATTTCATATATTTACCTTTTCACCGTGTTTTCTAGGGAAATAAATTATTTTTGTTAAAATTACAAAGCTTGTTGTAGTCACTCTTTTCTTTGTGTTACTTTAAACAAGCCGATACGTAACAATATATGTGTGCGTGTGCGTGTGCGTGTGCGCGTGTTCTTTGTGTTCGTGTGTGTGTGTGTTCTGTTCTTTGTGTTCGTGTGTGTGTGTTTGTGTGTGTGTGTTCGTGTGTGTGTGTGTGTGTGTGTGTGTGACAGATAAACTGACAAACAGCAGTTATAGAGTGAATAAAGTTTTGTACAATCCAAATTAAAACCAACGCTGAAATTTTTTATGTGCCTGTGGCGGCCTGTATCGTGTTGAAGTTATGACTGAGCTGGAAGAGATGTGACTTTCCTGGGATGAGGCACAAGCCATTGCTCAAGACCGACCTAGCTGGTAGAAAATAGTTGCAGCCTTATCTCCCAGACGGGACTGAGGACTAACTGATTAACGAACTAACAAAAACTGCTGCGAAAACAGGTACAGATACTTGTAAAATAAAGGTTGAATCAGGATTAATCCAAAGGTCTATTTATCAACTCATAGGTAAAAATGAACATACAGGTTACCAAAATCAACTTTTAACATACAGCCAGCTCAGCGAGATATTAGATCCAGGATAAAACAATTAATTGCTGACCTACCAACGCCTTCAACTGGGATAAATTGCTCTAGTGTCTTTTGCATCGCAAGACCTAAAAGGCAACACTTAACATCGTTCAGCATTTATTTTGTAATTAATTGTACCTATTTACAGCAAACACAATGTAGCAGCAGAGAGGGTGAACAGACCACTTGCTTGAATTGTCACTCATTCAAACAAAAATATGGTCTCAATAGTCAACAACGCTAAAACCCCACCGATTGGGTTACTTTATTTTTGACATTCGTTCCATGCGTGTTCGTTTACTTTTTGGACAACTTACTCATTGGTCGCACCCTCTCTGCTGCTGTAATTAAATCATTATTATATCAATAATGATCGGCGAAGCTCACCCAGCTAGGCTAGCTTGAGAGCGATTAGAGGCAATTAAGAAATATATACCTGTCCGTGATTCTGTTAAGCAGCAAGTACAAGCGCGTTAGGAGTCGCACGAAACATTTGCAAAAGAAACGGAACAGTTATTTAAACCAATTACTGAACCAACAAAGAAAATTGTTGCAGCAACTGAGGCAATACAAAAAGCTATTGAAATATTACCTGTACGTCTTCGAGCAACCCGACTACCACCCGGACAACTTCCACAACCGCGTCCTGAACCACCAAAACCTAAAACCAGGATAACCGATAAATTTACACCTGAAGGTATTGCCACTATCAGAGACCCAGATCAAATAATTAGGATTGCCGCTTATGAATATCATCAGAGAGACAGAGATGTGAAACCTGAATATGTTGATACCTTAAAAATTGGTGATTGGGTTAAAGATGTATATCGTGTTGCTCGTGATATTCCACATATTAGATCTGAGGAAGTTGTTAATGATTTTGATCATTTTAATCAAATAGTAAAAGAGTATATTGAACAAGAAACGATGCAGAGAGAAGAAGAAATAAAGCAGAGACTTCAAAAAGCAAAAGAAGAACGACTAGCAAGAAAACAACGACAATAACAGGTAGAACTAGGAAAACAAGTAGCGTTATAAAAACGACAATCACGAGTAACACAAAGAGATGAATACAAACCAAAAAAAGATGATGACGAACCAGAAATATATGAACCTGAACAAAAAATCAGTAAAAACAAAAAGAGAAAGAGATTACTTCAAACCAAAAAGAGAAATATCCGAACTAATCAGAGAAGAAGAATTAAAAGGATTAACAGTTAAAGATCCTAGGGAACCTGAAGAAATACCATTTCCGATGGAAACAGAGAATCCTTCTGGAAGCTATATCGCTACTCAAGGAAGTGGCTTTATTATTTGTCCTGATAATGTACTGCTGATGTTGAACGATTAGAAGTTTTAATTGGTGGAAAACGAGCTGGTAATAATCTCCAGAAATAATTAATGAGATAACATCAATTTGTCAACGATTATTTACAGGCGGTATTATGGACATTAATGTTTATCGATACCTCATTGATGAAATTGTTGATGATTACCACAGTGATTAAACAGATACAATAACTAAAATAAGATGATTATACGTAATGCTCAACGTGGACCAATAATAGTCAGGGTGATAAATTCGCGATTACCAACCTATAAAGCGATCTACGGTGATGGACTCGGTGATGTTGTTCAGGGTCTATTCAGGAAGATAGCCCCAAAAGCAATACCGATTGTAAAGCAACTGGGAATGAAAGCTCTTGACGTTATTCGTGACAAAGGTATTGGTGCTGTTGGTGATATTACCAGCAAAGCATTATCAGCAATCAAGGATAGACTAGCACGATTGATACGACGAATACCTCAACCAATAAAATTATCTAGCACTGAAGTGATGCCTGCAAATGTTAGCAAAATAATAAATCAAGCAGCAAATCAAAATCTAGCAGAGTTGGTTGGTGAAAAAGAAACAAATATAACTGCTAGTCTGATAGCGGGAAGTGGTTTTCGTGTTAGACGATAGCAAGTATAATAAAGATGTTCAAACGTGTATCTGATCCCGCATTTGACATGGAAGCACCAGTACTCAAAGATGAGTCTGTGCGTGATTATCAGTATTATTCTTACGAAGCACGAGAGCGAAATCAGCGTGGGCGAACTGAGCTGCAGGTTCAGGATACGAGCAGATATTTCTTACCTGCTGAAGCATTTATTGAAGTAGGTGAAATTTGTAAACAAATAATAATCCATATGGTGATAATGTTAATGTTGGGTTTGTTAATAATGGCATTATGGCGTTATTTGACAATGCTAGGTATATTGTCGACGGAAGAAATATTGAATCAATTCAGAAAGACGTCGACGTTGCCACAACGATACTTGGCCTTGCAAGATAAAGCGATAATTTTTCAAGATCAGCTGGTCCGTCAATGATGTTTGCAAAGGCTACAACTAATCATCCAGAAAGCACTAATATAACTACAGGTAGAGTAACAAATGCTGCAGGAGACGCACAAACTAATGCAATAATATCAAAGAATGCAGATTTCAGCTTAGGATTCACAACACGTCGATCAATGCTGAAGGTGGAAGTAGAAGATTTTCATGTGCAATTCCACTGTCACGTGTATTTAGATTTTGCAGAAATGTCAGAAAGGTTCATTTTGGAGGCAAGCATACAGTTGTATTTGTAAGAAAAGCTACTGACGATGATGCAATCTGGCGACCTTCTGGTGATGCTGGTAAAGTAGTGCTGACAAAACTTTCATTGTGGATGCCAGTATTGACTCCATCAGTCACTGAAGAACAACGTCTGCTTTCTTTTATGGAACAAGGCGGTAAATCGACATTATCATGGTTGACGATGACCACAGTGTTTAAAGTAACGTTAATGGTTTATTTACGTGGCAAATAGCATCACAACAGGGAGTATCAGCACCAAGGCATACATGTGTTGCTTTTCAAGATGCTGCACGAGTAAACTCACAAGAACGAAGCATAATGATATTTGACCCGCTTGGGGTTAGTGAGGTCTCGCTCCAAATAAATGGACATCGGGAACCTTCCGAAGAAGTGTTAATAAATTTTGAAAATAATCATGTTGCACGTGCGTATCATCGTTTGATGACATTCATGGGACGTGATCAGAATATTGATTATGGTCTGCAAATATCACAACTATATTTAACAACGCTGTATCCGATTTATTACTTTTTGCTGGAATATTTGGATTTATTTAGTCAATCTGTTGTTGATATACACTTTCGAGCTCGTGTGACAAGAGGAGCTATTGCCAATTACAGAGCAATCACCGTTATACTCAGTGATAAAACAATGTTGCATGAAGGTGTTGGTGGACGAATGAGAGTTATTGATGCCCAAGTAGAAAACATGTAAATGGATCGCTCGCGATCAGTAATTAAATCGCTCATAATATTATAATGTCATATCATCATGTTAATGTCAGTCTGACAACCGGTCAGATTAAAACATTACAATCAGCATCAAAAGAAAACTGTGGAGTAAAACTATCACACAAAAAAAAATTCAAGATGATCCGAATAAATTATCATTGTCAGAAAATCAACTCAGACACTTCAATGAAGCCAAACGATCATAGGCCGGCATACGACTTCATCTTTCTGCGGGTGCCATTAAAGACATCGCTAAGACGGGTAGTATATTTCCACTTCTCGCAGCTATACCAGAGTTGATAGCCGCTGCAGCCCCAGCTGTTGCAAAAGCAGCTGCACTTGGTGCTGTTGGCAATGACGCTGGAATGGCATTAAAGAAAGCAACAGGAAAAGGAGTATAAAAAATGAAAGGGTTTAAGACTACCAGGAAGCCCTCGTTCATGGCACGGAAAGGGTTTAAGGCTCTCCGGGACAGTTCGTTGATTCTCCCTATGTCTAATTTCAATTTACCTGATGCTGCTAAAAAAAACTAAATATCAGAAATTCCACAGGTGCTTTTATGCGTGATCAATTACCTTACAAACCAAACAATGTTGAAACTGGTATCATAAATGTCGATAAAATCTCTGGTCCAGGTACTCATTGGGTTGCATACGCGATTGATCCACATGGAATTGTTTATTTCGATTCGTATGGGTTGGCACCACCGAAGGAATTTTTAAAATATATGAGCAACATGCAAAGTATTCCAATCTGGTATTCAACATTACCAACACAGACAATTACTGATCCCCGAATATGCGGTCGTGAAGTACTCGCTGTACTCCACGCTGTATCATCATCAACAACACCACCTCATAAAGTTGTACATGAATATACATCATCGTCCAATGTTTTAAATAATCACTAATCGTATAATGGTTGATATTTATCGAAGATCTTCTGTCAAAGACAAGAAAAAATGGTGATCTCGATTTATCGGAGTACGCTACCAAAGACGATCTTGTATGATAGTATGAACCTGTCTGGAGTTGACCGGGATGAAGTTATTTTTCAAGATAAATACGGTGTTTTAAAGACGAGTAATATTAAATGGATTGATATAATTCGTAGAGTTCTCGGTGCTACCACGGATAATATTCCAGTATTTACTGACAGCGGTAGAATCAGAGACTCAAATGTATCAATTGCAAATATCAGGGATGAAATTATAAAAAGTGTTGCTGATCGTTTACGATCCACCGGTGATACAATGACAGAAATCTCAACATGAACGGAAATAAAATCGTTGTTTTGATAGAACCAACAAGTGATGAGGATGCCGCAACATGTAGATACAATCGACACAAAATTAACCACGTTGCGACCTGAATATGTCATTCACGTATGTATGTTTTTAAATGTTCGCAGAAATTTTCAAAAACTTAATAAGACCGCAGATGATTTTTTCGGAAATCCAAATGTTCTTGGTATAAAACTTTCTGACATTAACGCGAGACTCAATGATATTATCAGTGGAATTCCTGATATCGCTTTAAAAAAAAAAAACTAATCTGATTAAAATTCCTCACAAGCAGATCATCAACGAGGTATACACAGTATCATTAGGACCATCAACACTGTCACAGCCAAATAACACTATCAAACACACTGCGGAAGTCACTAGTGTGTATAGGCTGTCCGTGATCAGCGCTGCAAAATTTAGGATATTTACCACATTTCCACGGCGTCATTCAACCGATAATTTTTCTGGAACCGTGTCTATTATATTAAATAAAGATTCCGAAGAAACGATTATACTGGAACCATCTGATCAAAGATTAGCCGCAGCGTCTTACTGGTGGTGTCTGGAATTTGTCGCCGAAACACCTCGGTTAGTTACTTAATAAAGAGTATATGTCAGATCTAAATTTTGTGAACAAATACAGATACGAGTAAGTATGTTTGTTACAGACCCAACTGAAAAATTTCATTGATGAGTATACTGCAAAAATAAAAAAAATATCATAGACGTATAGTTGTTACTGATATAATTGTTTATTCTGCATCTACCGTAGTCGCTGGAACAGCAACAATAATCGAATCATTATCAGCCACATATATAATAGCAACAGCAGCGCTGGCAGCGGTTGCAGTTACAACCGGTGTTGTTGGTGTTCTTAATATAATTGCAAAAAAGATATCTACGTGTGCCGCTGATAAATTACATGAATATCAAATTATTATCAGCAGCAACACACGCACACGCCAAATTATCGTCGCTGATATCATCAGGACTCAATGATGGAATAATATCAGATCAGGAATTTGCAGAGATGATTAAGGTTTACCAAGACACCTCCGGTTACCAAACCACATTGTCGGATATAAAGATAGAGTTATCTTATCGTTAATAAAATCTGCATTTAATTTTTTTCCTGCTGAAATAAATCCTACATTTCGTCAGTAAACCTGATAGTAAATAATAATAATATCAACGCCGAACGAATTACTACATCAGATCGTCACTAATACAACGCCGTTGAAAGCTATAATGATATCGGCAAGTTCAGCCAGCCCTAAATTCAGCATTAATTTCCCAGCTGCAATTCCAGCAAAAGAAATAACACTAGCACAATTGCGAGTTTATTACAGCTGGCTGAATATCAGACCAAAATCATTCGGTGGATTACAACCAAATGATTCACTAGTATTTGCAAATAAAAACAAAGATGACGGAACTCCAGATTGGCAAGTTGTTAGTATTACCACTGGCAGTTATCAGATTGAACAAATTAATGATGAATTCCAGCTCCGGATTAAATCTATCGCTGGAAGAGAATCCAAAATAGCCATTACTGTTCACGAACCAACTTTATCGGGCGCGATTGAAGTAAATTCTCCAGATTATGCTGTTGATATTTATCAGTCATCGATTAGAACCGTATTAGGTTGGCCTGAAGAACCATGGACACATTTTAACAGAAGCAATTACATCGTCAAAAGTGACGGTAAAAGTTTTCCTCGAATAATAGATTTTTTTACATCGGTTTGATTTTAGACCAGAAGACGCCCTAAGACGAAATGTAGGATTTATTTCAGCAGGAAAAAAATTAAATGCAGATTTTATTAAATCATTCACAAATGCAACTGAGCCTGATTACATTCGAACATACAGCAATACAATAAATCTGTTTACTTCTATAATACAACATTACGGCGAAGATGTGAAACAGCAGATCATTGCAAATATTAATAATCTAAGGCATATTCTCTTGGACCTAAACATGCTAATAAAGTTATCGTTGAAAATATAAAATTCGACAATGAATTAAGACAGTTATTTTTAAAACAATATATAAAAAAATCAGCTAACTCATATGATGATGTACTTTTACCTGATCTTGAGTTTGATACAGGAAAAACAATCGGCGAAATCGTCAATGATAATTTTCCAAGTGTTCTCGAAGCATGGAGACAAATAGCCCCCTCATCAACTATTCTCAGACATAATAACGATCAATACGGTGGTCGACGCCATGTCTCGCCGGGTATTGTAAATATGACATCAACAATCGCAGTCAACCTTGTTTGTGACGTCATTGATGGCAGCTATCAAGCAGATCTTACTCAATCAAATCAGGCCCAGCAAGAATACACTTTATATACATTCACACCTGAAGTCTCACCAGGATATTTGATTGTATCAGAACCAATTAATTCTATTTATCTGAGATGTCATAATCCACTATTATCAAGGATACATTTCAAACTTACTGATCAAACCGGACACTTGTTGGACTTGAGAGAGGCACCACTAAATATAAATCTTTATGTAAGATCGTAAAACACCAGGAAAACAAACAAAAAATGTCAAATAAATTATCTGAATCTGATTCGGAATATAATCTGATTCTGACTAAATAAAATAAATATTATTATCAGAATAAAAATAGATAAATATTTATTTTACTGCAGTCAGAAATAAATTATCCCTCCCTTGACTCAAGGAAGAAGTCAAAGGTTTTGCCACAGTCACGGTGACAGTGTTAGTTTCGTTGTCACTACAGTCACCTTTACTTTCACTTCAAGAGCAGACATAATCTCACTCAACTGTCTTATACGAGCCTTTACAATCTTTTTTGTTTCGTATTCGTGAGTCAATTCTGATCTAAATTTTTCAACCGCGTGTGTGAGGGGAACAAATAGTTTAAAATTTGTACCTGTAACTGTCGCCAAGGATTGCCTCATTGCTTGTTGAATCAACTTCATGACTCTATAATCAGATGGTAGTGTATATCTGTTTCCAAATTTTCGGTGTTGTAATGATACAAAATCACAAATAATTTTTTTAGGACTAAGTTGATCAGAAACTTTTATACCGTCATGTTGTAATTTTTTTAACGCAAAAATAATAACATTAATATTTTCAGAATTCATTATATAATAAATATTTGTTTAAAATGGAAACTATTTACAAAACATATATTTACAGCACAACCCCCATGTGAACACCTAGATTGCCAAACGACATTCTAGCAGGTTCAGAGGGTACGAAATACGACAGCAAAACTCCCATGTGAACCCCTAGATTACCAAACGATATTCTAGCAGGTCCAAAGGTTAATTTGAACAAACACAACCCCATGTGAACCCCTAGATTGCCAAACGACATTCTAGCAAGTTCAGAAGACGATCCGTTGTTGCACAACACTGGACGACACAACATAGATCTTAATTCTAAGGACAGCACATACACAAACGGGGCCTTCTCTACGTTTAACAGAAATCTGCACACTCTCTCCCCATAATCAATCCCAGGGAGTGCAAAAGTACACCCACCACGTGGTGACATGGTGGGAGAGTGGTCATAAATCTTCGAAGTTTGAGCATGGGGCGGAACCCCAAATAAAATACGGGTTGTATTGTATATAAGCTGAACAATGCTCAGAAATCCAAGAGTAGTTCACACAATGGGCGTGGTTTATTCGCTATTGTATTTTTCTTTTCATCTGAATTATTATTCCTGAAAAAATCTGAAGGAGACAAGAAACCTGACAAAATCATGAACACAAATATGTTTTTTTATTAAAAAAAAACTACAAAAAATATTATTTATCAGTAAATAAAAATATAATTATTTAAAGTGAAAGTAGTTGTAAACTACAAAGGAGACAACTGCTTAATTACAAAGAAAGATTTACGTGACACACTTATCTCCCTTCATGTGTGTAATACCGAAATGTGATCTTTTGTTTGAATTTCTTTGAAAATACCGATTTTCTTACATTATTTGCAACAAAGTGTATTAAAGCACGGTGGATTTCAAAATATTTAACAGCTGCATATGTCGAAGGAAATATTATTCTTCCCCTGTCTCTGTATTCGTGGATACAACTGACCTACGAGATTTACAATTACTGCCAGTATCCCCACGTGCAGTATTCTGACTGTGCAATACCTTGTAATTTATTTAAAGAGATATTTTTTGGATTTGAATCAATATAATGATCTCAAGTCCGTCTTCGATTACCCCATGAAAACATTTGTACACGAATCTATGTGATAAATAACATATTTCCAACGGTCAATATTAGATGCCCAGTATTAATGACAGTCCAGACTGGGTTTTTTAATCGACAGTGCCTGATTACACCATCACGAGATGTTTCATAATTCTTGATGATGGGGTGTTTAACAAATTCATTTTGTAATAATATTATAATATATAATAATATTATTTGTTTAATTAGTTATTTTGAAAATCTTGCGAGAAAATCTTCGGCGGTTTTTATAGGAGATTCGACTCCATCGGCATTATTTTTTTTTTATCGTAATATCGTTTAAGTTCTCTGTATATTTTACCACCGCATTGCACACACAACTGAGTTTTTTCTCTAGCCCCAACACGAAAACTCCAAGCACGGTTTTGGTCCTAGACTCCCTCTGCGAACACTTTGCATGTGATATCCACAGAATTCATTCACACAACCTTTTCTACAAAGAACTCTATAATCTATGATAAGCCACTTGCATTTATTGTTTGTTTGAATCATTATATATATA
>JAECUM010003328.1:0-12779 GCA_016617855.1 Megalonaias nervosa | reverse complement strand
GGCTGTGACCTGGTCTTGACGTTGCTGCTCTTTTTCTTTTTCTTCTGGGTACGTTGGGGACTGGCTTTTTTCATGGGTAGGACTTTGGGAGCATTGGGATCCCGTTTTAAGAGCGAACGAATGATGACACCTCCTAAAGAACCGCTACCTCTAGGTTTCAAAATGATTTGCCTTTGGGTTTGAGTGTCGATGCGAGGATCGGCTAGTTGCGTCAAGACTACTTCTTTTCTCTCAAAAAAAGAAACGTTTGGTTTGATGTGGCATGTGAATAATGCCTTGCAGTAATTGACGTGCTGTCACCGTAAACCATCGTAAGACTTCTTTGAGACTAGCTTCTAAAACACGAGCACGTATTTTTGGATTTTTTTGCGACTGATACCATACAAGACACGAATCAGGTTGACGGGAAGATGAGACTGAAGGGACGTCATGTTGACGCTGTGTGAGACAGACCCAAAGTAACAGAGGTTTTTATAGACTTTTTTGGCTGTTGTTGTTGTTAATTCGACGACGGGGACGTGTACACGACAGGCCCTCCGTCTTGGCACCAGTGGTGAAACAGATGGGTACGAAATCGCAAATAATCGGGGGTGAGTGGGTTTTAAATCTACGAGTAAATGAGTGTGTGGGGTTTGAGTGGCATCGTCGTACGCATGAGTCAGCCAAGGCGTTCCTAACTGTTTCGCTAACACTTGCACTTGCGATTTATCTCTAGGGCTTTTAAAGAACACCACGTAATGAGCATTGAGACTGATGGTGCGATGGGCTTTACTTTGTTGAAACTAATTTTGGGTGATGTAAATGACACTGGCATTACGATGATGCCATTTGTGCGTAAACCACAGTTTAATTTCTTCTTCGTCTTCTCCTAACATGTCGTCGAAGATGACCAGATGTGTTTGACTAGGGTCAGACACGATCCCGTCGTCTTCGCCAGTAACGCCTTCCACAAAGACGATAGAATCGTCTTGACTTTCTCGGAGAAGGCTGTACACCGTTTGCCACTCTTTGTAACACCACACGATTCGTTGAGGTGGACGATCGATCAAATGATGCTTATGTTCAATCAAACGTTTGACAAATTCGGTTTTGCCTGAATCGCTAGGTCCGGCAATGAGCATATTAAAGGGATGGCGAAGACACAAGGGCTCCCAACTGGTTTGATATAAGTGTTCGTCAATGACTTTGAAAGTAAAAGAAGAGGGAGCAGAGACAGTAGCGGTAGCTATAGTAATGTAAGGAATGTCACGTTTCACATGAAGACAGACAAGACAAGAGTTTTTATACTTTTTTTCAAGACACATTTATTGCCATCTTAATTGTGAACAACACGAAAGACAAAAATACATAAAAGCCAAATGGCTAAGTACACGAATAAAAGACACATGAAAACGATCATAGTGGAATATAAACAAGTCTTTGTACAACATTTTTGGTGATCAAGATGAGCTATCGTAGGGACAATGTGTAATGTTCTTAGAGTTTCTACACTCCTTGGCACAGTCACACAGGGGTCCTCCCGGAATGGTCTTTCGGGGATGTCAATGACGGTCCTGTCCTGTCCTGAAGGAAGTGGTTCTTCTTCTGGTACTGTCACTAACACAGGTTTAAAAGTTACTTTTTTCACTGAACGTTTAAAGATCGGATGACATATCTTGGGCATAGTGTGCCACTTCTATTGTCCAAGCCTCGAAACCCCAACTTTTCCAGTCACGTACATCTTTCCAGTGAGGGTGTAAGTCACAAGCTACACACACATCATCGTACACATGAGATGAAAGCGCAAAGCTTTGAGCAGAATGAGTTTTTCGTGTACATTTAAAGGGACCACTTTGATGCTTTTTGGAATGGTATGTACTGTTCGTAAAGAGTCCACAAGCAATCGACCGGTAAACGAAATCCCAGAAAGCAAGTCACTAAAACACACACCACACGTCGACCCCAATTCAATGGACACATTCTCTTAAAATGCGATCGTAATCCTCCACCGTTTGAATATTGTCATTGATTTCCTTCCACGGAATCTGTTGCATGACAAATGATAAAGGTAGTCGGTTTTTATACCCTCTTTGGTGTGAGGTTATCAGTGTACTTTTTGAACAGAATCCGTTTTTATTTCAGTACCGCACCAAAAATGTTTAGTCACTAACTTACGCACCACACGTCGCACAGAAGTTTCTTCTTGAACTAAAAAGAATAGTTCTTGTAAAGATTTGTTGTAATCCTCTATCTCGTCCATTGGAATTCGGTGTATTAGAATCATCTTGTACGTAGAATGAGTGGCATCGAAAACTTTATGAATTTTACGTGACTCATCAACGTCTGACCACTGAAACGCTTTGAAATGGATCAGTTCTCTTATACCATTCAGGTACCAGTGATTCCAACATCGGTGACGTAACGGATGCAATTGCTCTTTGCGTTTCACTTGTATTTTCACCAAATCTCGGCAAATGCGTTCTCTCAACTCCACAGGCAAACCACAAATGTTCTCTTGTAAAGTATTCATGACTATGTCAGTCAAACACATCTCCTAGAGCGAAAGTAACGGATGTAGTGAGTAATGTCTGGGCACTGCCATTCCAGGAAACATTCAAGAATGTCATTAAAATCTTCTAATGTAAATTTTCTAAAGCGGAATACTCGCAAGAATGCACACTTGATCCAGAGAAATCTGACTTGTTTGTTGAATTTTGTCAATGACCTCTTGTGAATTTCTCGGGTAAAAGTTCCTCAGTCACCAACTGAGATTTTGCTCTGACAAGAACCTGCCAAATGTCCTTGTAGATGTTCTCTTGAAATTCGTTGGGTAATCTTTGAATATTATTTTTCCAATGGGGTTTAAATACTTGTCTAGGGGTTGTCCAACGTTTGACTCCTAGCTAAGCTGGTTTCTTAAACAACATGGTATGCCACTTCAATGACAAGGTCCCACTAAAGCTAGGTAGTGATAATCCGGAGACCATCGAGCATGTTCCAGGTAAGCGGAATCTTCCTTCTCCCACTCGTAAAGTGTCATACCCCAACTGAAAGCACTTGACTTTATCCCCTTTGCCCAAGTAGATAAATCCGGCATTAGCTAATTCTTCGGGGGTAGGTCCTCCCAGATATTTTGGCCATTTTCCTCGGAAGGTTTAGAATCGAGTTTCAAAGTCGTAGTATTCAGGCAATCTTACGTGGAACGAATATTCGTCTTCACAGGTTCATATCAGTGAGGTTACGGTGAAATATGAAGGAGTTTGTTCAGTTTTGGATGATATCCGTAGGGTGGTAGCCGCATGGTTTCATAATGATGACATCCACCATGAAAACCAGTAAAGTGAAAAGGTGTACGATGACGAGTGGCACCCGTCAGGTTTGACACGCACAGCATCACTTTCCATGGTAGGTACAGTCATAGAAAAATTTCTATGATGTGGTACTGAATCACTGAGGTCAGTGTTCGGCATCCCTGCATCGCAAGGCACAGCATCGTACTCGAGTTTCTCGTTGGACTTGAGTCTTACGCAAGATACTTGCTGTTTGAAAGGATTCATATTTCTCGCTTGGTCTTGGTAGTGGCAATGAACTATCATTCTTGGACGTTGTCCCTTTTAATATGCTGAACAATATAGGCGTGACCGTAAGGTGAAGTGAAGTGGTTAGGAAGCCGAACTCGCCTCTGGTACACGATTTGATAGACTTTTTCCAAGGGCCGGCTGACAATTTGGTGTGTGAGTAAACGTACAATATTGTGAGGTTCGTGGGTGGCCACTTTAAAATTTCCATCCTGTCTAGACTGCAAGGCTTTTTTCAATACGCCAAAGTTCACCACTCGACTGGTGCGATAATTGAGAGACAATCCTTTCACTTTACACTCCGTGTGCACTTCTCCATGTGGGTCTCGGTATTGGTAGCCGTAATTTTTGGGACCGCCACTTGCAAAACTTAGAATCTTGTCGTCGGAATGCTCGTCCGTCCAGGCTCCTAAACGGTCTCCTTCAATTTTAGGCTGCTGTTGACCCAGACGATCGACGTAGATGCAACTGTCCGTGCCAAAATACAACACACGATCTCCTAACAGTTCTAAAGCTTTGTACAGTTTTAAGCGAGCATGGGCTGTCACGTAAGCCGCAATGATGATATTTCCAAATCCGTCGGCTTCTACAAAGTCCAGTTCTTCTTCGTAATTGACTAAGATCAAGTCCTCACGAATGACGTCCACGTGTTTCATGTATTTGGTTTGTCTTGAATCGTCTGGAAGTAGCGGGAATGTTCTGTCAAATACTCCGTCTTGGGTAAACACGGTCGTTGTGCCATTTTGCCCCACAAACAATTTAACATCACTTTGGCCAACGATCGCCTTCCTTCGTTTTTCTCGATGTAGTCTAAAGTGATGCCTTCCTGCTCCCAGTATTTCTCTTTGTATTTCTTTTGGCCTTCGGGAGTCTGGCGCCAGGAAGGAGAGCCACTATCTTCTTGGTTCAGTTTTAAAAAGGCATATCACGTAGTCTGCGAAAATGCCTTTTTGAGTCTCGTCGCCCTTGTAGTATTTTTCTGTCTTGGGAAAGTGGTAAATTTCGTACACTTCTTACAGTTGGTATCCCAGGTCCAGAGCTTTGAACAAATCCACGCTGACCCACGTTCCCGTCAAGGCGCGTTCTTCCTGGCTGTGCTGATACGGTCGGTCTTGGTTTCACGTTTCGACACAAGTACGACACAAAGAAAACATCAGTTTTCCTTGGCAATGGTGAGGTAAAACGGGATGGTACAAGTACGTGGGAGCCAAGACTTTGCACTTGATCAATCCTTCGTATTGTCGAATGTTTTCCACGTCGATGTGTTCCGTCAGCAATTGCCGGTGCCCCCGGAAAAGTGACAATATTTGCACACGTACGTATACAGTGAACACACGTCCAAGTATTTGATTTCTTCTCCTTTCTCCTCGTTGGCTTCGTATAGCAAACAGGTGGCATTCGTCCGTCCTCCGTACAAACTGTCCCTCGGGTTCAGCGGGTCCACCAGCTTGTAACTTTCCACGATGCGCTTAAACTTAAGATAGGTTTTCAAACGGTGATCGTACTCGTGTTCCCACATTTCCACCACATGGTATCCTTGCTCTTCTAACTTCAATCGACGCTGACAAGTGGCCTGGTACAAGTCTTCCATGGTCCGTTGTAAAAACTGATATTTTAGTGTTACGTTGAGGGTAAAAGATAGGACATACGTGAAATAAGCACCCGTTAAACTCGTACACAATCTTGGGGTTTTCTAAATCTCAGCCATCCACCGAATACCTTCCGATGGTCTTTTCGCCTCCTTCGTTGCGGGGGTGTCGGATCTATTTGTCTTTCTTGTCGCACATGTAATGTAGCCAGAGTAGGGCTTTGACCGAATATTGGCGTTTGACAAAGTTAGTCGTTTGAGGACTTATGACAGACAAGGTGTTTTCGAGCATGAATCGTTGACGGTACACTATGGAACACGCATTGGCAATAGTGCAGGCTTCTTTCAAAGGATCGATCCCCTCTGTGTTCCATGAACAGTTCTCGAAATTTTCCACAGCAACGTCGTAAAATGTCCACGTCAGAACGACAATATTTTAACATTTCTTCCTGAAAGTCGAAAGGGTCCGAGGCGTGAGAGTGGTACCAGGCGTAGAAAGCTTCTCGTTGTAGTGAGCCTCAGGCAAATGGGGTAGAACGACGTGTTGATTGGCTTCGGTATTGAGAAAGTGCGGGAAATAGCCTTTGGCCATCTCTGTCATTCCAAACGATTTAGGCATGCGACTCAAAGGCATGGCCAAGTAACTCATCGAATCTTTACACTGCACTTGTCCCACTTGCATGGAAGTGATTTTGGCTCCGTTCAAAGTCACTTTAGGACGTTCGGTGCTTTGTTCCGTATAGTATATCAAAAGAAACTGTCCATCGTATCCCGAGAAATTGTGAGCCATCAATGTGGCATAGCGATGACAATCTCCGTAATGTTCGATGTCCTCTTGGCTCCACGTCTCGTCAGTGAGGTCTAAGATCCATTGGGCGAAATCGGCCAACGTGTTTGGTCCCCGAAAGATTTGTTCACGTCCTTCAGGAATCTTGCTACAGTGAGGGCAATAAGTAAAGATAGTCTCTTGGATGCACTCCTCACACGCTCGATGAGAAATCAGAAATTAGGAATGTGAATGCCGGTCTCCTGCATGCATTCGAAATCGAAAAAGATTAAATTGCCTGTTTTCTGGTCATCTTCCTCTTCTTCCTCTTCATATTTGGAATGGTATTTTTGAATGTAGCATTTGTATTCCAAGTCCACTACTTTGGACATCCCCGCTTGCTGTAACAGGAGTTCTGCTTCTCTTCGTTGTTTGGCTCGGTCCGATTGTTGAATAGCTTTCCAGGCTCTTTTCCATTCTGTCGTGTCGTTCTTGACGGCATACATTCGTCCCACCACGATGGCTCGGACTAAGCACATCTTGTCTTGAGTGTTGTTAATTTGAAAGATGCTTCGCTTGATGCTGCGAAAGTCGTCAACCAATAACATCTTTTTGCGTCCTGTCCCTTGGGGAAGAGAAACGTGGGTCATGAACAATGTCGCTTTTCCATCGGTGATGTGAAACTTGTCGTTGGATTGCTGCACGTGTTGAATCTTGTCCATGATTTTGGAAGGTGTCAATTCTGCCGGGCTGCTAAACTCGATCCAAACGGGGGACTTCAAACTGTCGTGATGAATGGAAAGTCTCAAGCGATCGTCTTCTTTGGCTTGACATTGCTGTTTCAGTGTGGTTAACAACGTATCCCACACGTCGGTGATGAACCCTTCTGCTTTCTCCAGCGTTACGTCTGACTTGTAATCTTTAAACTTCACCGTGTACGTGAAGGCTGTGGTTCTAAATTTTCTAGAGGAGCGTTTGTCCATCTCTCTGATGTGGTAGTACTTCTCAGGGTTTACTGGTGGTGGTGAACTTTAGTTGGGTGTAGACTCTCTGGGTCCTGATTCTAGCTCACTCATGTCATCTTCAAAATCGCTGGCATGAATTTGAGCCAAGACTTCAGCTTCTGTGCCAGGCGCTAAGTCACGTTTCTGCCTCTTACTTTCTTCTCCTTTCTTCACGAAATGATGCGATCGTTTCATCTTGACTGCAAAAAGTCAAATGACTACATTTGAACCGAGATGGACACCTTTATATCCATGTCAGGCTCAATGTATATATAAAGGGCTGGTGCCTTCCCTCTCAGTACTCATTTCACTTTCAAGCCGACCAGCACGATGGAAGAACCCACACAGATCGAACTTCTGATCAGAGTTTTGCGAGGTGTCATACGAAAGTTTTCTTCAGACAAGCCGACGGACTACTCTACCTCCTTTCGAGATAAAAGTCAAGATACTTGCTATATCTCTCAGAAGAAAGGACATTGGGCTACATAATGTCCTCACTGTCAAAAAAGCAAGCCTATTGTCAAAAGAGACAAAATTCATGATACCTGTTATCATTGTCAAGAGAAAGGACATTGGTCTTCAGACTGCCCTAAGAAACAAAAGGAGGAGAAGGAGGAAGAAGATGAGGTGCCATCGACAAAAGACGAACCCCGACACGTCCAGAGAGAGAAGACAGAAAAGAAAAGAAAAAGAGAAAAAATTCAGGAAGAAGAGGAGGAAAAACCTGTGAAAGTAAAGAAATTTGAAAAAGAGAGGGAGCGAAGAAAAAATGTACAGATGAAGTCTTTGAACTTTTAAAAAGTTTTGTGTTGTGTTGTGACATTGAATTGTAAAATTTGTACCAGAATAGACCAGACAGGAAAACGTTAAGTGTGTCCTGGTTTTGATTTTTTAGAATAAGGGCCTACACTCACGCACTCACGCACGTACATGATGGGGTTAAAAAAGGGGATTTTGAGTTTTAATTGATTTTGGCAAAATGAATACAATCTCTTTTCGAGAGAAGTGAGTGGCCCTGAAAAGGAACGTTGGGTGTTTGTTTTTTGAAAAGAAAAACAAGCTCAGGAACGAGAAGCAATCAGCTTTAACTGCCTTAAGCCTTTGCCACGGCCAAGGCCAACTTCTGGACCTGCTCCCGTGGATGATTGGGTAGAAATCATTAGGGGTGATATCTCCGGCGTACCAACAAGGTTGGACTGTTTGGCTCGGGAAGGTCTTTTTTCTTGGGTCGTAATAAAGAAGTCTGATACATTTGAGCAGCAGTAGAGCTGAACAGACCACTTGGCTGAAACCTTATTTATAAAAATAAAGGCTCCTACAGAGGCTGAAAAAAAAAGGTCAATAACATAAACCGAACCTCCTAATTTTTTTTATTACCATATAGTTTGAAAAACGGATAATAAATCGTTTGGGTTAGCTCATTTCCGTTACTTTTTTTTGAGGTTTTTGGGTTGCAGGAGTTTAAGTTTACTCATGAGATTTTCATTTTTTGTCGTTCAGCTCTACTGCTGCTGTAATTAAATCATCATTGTTATATTAATAATGAGTATTGGAGAACCACACTCAGCTAAATTAGCTCGAGAGCGACTAAAGACAATTAAAAAATATCTACCTGTTCGTGATTCTGTTAAGCAACAACTACAATCGCGTCAGGAATATCAAGTTGAATTTGAGGAGGATACAAAAATATTATTTAAACCTATCACTGAGACTACTAAAGGCATTCTACCTGTGTTAGAGAAAACAGCTGAAGCCACTGGAAAAATAGCAAAAAGAACAAAAAAGACAAAAGAAATTTTACGTGAACTTCCAGCCAAAATAGCTGCTGCAATGCCAGTCCCGGAAATACCTGAAGATGCAGACCAGGCAGAAGATGCAGACCAGGAAGTAGAAGGTGCTGAAGCACTAGCCCCTGAACCAAAATCAGTATATCCTATAATTAATGCTGAATTGATAAATAATTTTGATGAAGTAACTATTAAAACAATTAACAATATTGAAAACCTACAAGAATTAGCTGAATTTGCTATGGATAATTTTAGTCAAAGAGATAAATTAATGAAACCTGAATACGATAAATATATTAAAGACATTGATCAATGGCAAAAATATTTATATCGCATACGCATGAATGTTAAACAAGCTAGAAATGATGATCCATCATATCGGATTTATAGTAATGAAATTGAAAAATTAAAACAATTAAGAAAACAAGAAGAAGAAATGGAAAGAAAAAAACATAAAAGACAACAATCTCCAAAACCATTTAAATTACCACCATCACCACAACAATTTGAATTATCACCAATATTAACACCGGTTTCTAAAATAGAACGAAAAGTACGAGATATACAACAACAAACAAAAAAACTAATAGAAGAACAACGACAACAAAAAACACCAAAACCATTTGAGCAATCACTTCGTGATTATCCAAAATTACCACCATCACCACAGATTAAATTACCACGATCACAACAACTACAACCAGCCCAAACAACAAGTAAGGAAGAAGAAGAAGAATTTCAAGACGATCCTGGCGCAACTGGAAGTGGTTTAGGAAGTGGTCTTATTACCTGTCCCAATAACGTTCTTGCTGATGTTGATCGACTAGAAATCCTCATCGGAGGAAAACGAGCTGGTAATAATTCATCAGAAATCATTAATGAAGCAGCTGATATTTGTAAACGATTATTTAGTGGCGGCATCATGGATATTAATGTATATCGGTCTCTTATTAATGAAATCGCCGACGATTATTACAGTGATTAGATACAATTAGTGATAAAAACAGTTAATAATAAAATGATCGTGCATGGTACTCAACGTGGACCTACCATGATCAGGGTAATAAACTCTCGATTACCAGTATACAAAACGACCTACGGAGATGGATTAGGTGATGTTATTCAGGTCTGTTTAGAAGGATAGCCCCAAAAGCAATACCGATTGCAAAGCAGCTAGGAATGAAAGCTATTGATGTTGTTCGTGAAAAAGGTATAGGCGCTGTTGGTAATCTTGCTAGCAAAGCGTTTTCAGCAATTAAAGATAGACTATCACGATTAATACGCAGACCGGTCCGACCTCAACCTGTGAAATTACCTAGCACTGAAATGATGCCAGCAAATGTCAGTAAAATAATAAATCAAGCAGCTAATCAAAAACTAGCGGAGTTGGCTGATGTCCCGATGTCAGAAAAGGAAAAAAATATAACCGCTAGTCTGATAGCAGGAAGTGGTCTTCGAGTTAGACGAAGACGATAATAATAAAGATGTTTAAACGCATATCCGATCCCGCGTTTGACATGGACGCACCAGTTCTCAAAGATGAGTCTGTGCGCGATTATCAGTATTATTCTTATGACGCACGAATTCCAGATCAGCGTGGACGAATCGAATTACAGGTTCAAGATACAAGTAGATATTTCTTACCCGCTGAAGCATTTATTGAAGTCGAAGGTGAAATTTTAAATGACGCTGTTCCTGCAGCACCAGTAGCATACGCCGCTGATGTTAGGGTTGGTTTTGTTAATAATGGTATTATGGCGTTGTTTGATAGCGCTACGTACATGATTGACGGAAAAAATATTGAATCAATCCAGAAAGACGTTGATGTTGCTACAACAATACTAGGCCTTGCAAGATACAGCGACGATTATTCAAGATCAGCTGGTCCATCAATGATGTTTGTCAAGGATACTTCTGACCACCCTGACAGTAGAAATCAGGTTTTTCGACAACCAAATGATCGAGCTGTTGCTCCTGCTCCTGCTGCTATTGAAGATCTACCTTTTCCAAATCCAGAATTTAACTTAGGATTTGCAGCACGTAGATCAATGTTAAGAGGCGATAGGAGAAGATTTTCATGTGCAATTCCACTGTCACATATCTTTGGATTCTGTAGAAATGTTAGAAAAGTCATTTTCGGAGCCAAACACACAGTTGTACTAGTACGAAAAGGCGATGATAATGATGCATTATGGAGACCCATTGGTAATGCTGGTATAGTAATACTAACAAAACTTTCCCTGTGGATGCCAGTAATGACTCCGTCAATATCCGAAGATAACCGGTTGTTATCTTTCATGAGTCAAGGTGGTAAATCGACGTTATCGTGGTTAACAATGACTACTGATGCTATTCAGAGTGCAATTGATGGTTTATTTACATGGCAGATAGCTTCTCAGCAAGGTGTTTCTGCACCAAGACATATATTTATTGCGTTTCAAAATATTGTACAAATAAACTCGCAAACACATAGTTACATGATATTTGACCAACTCGGTGTTTCTGAGGTTTCATTAAGGATAAATGGACATCAAGAACCATCCGAGGATATATTATTGAATTTTGAAAATAATCATGTAGCACGGGCTTATCATCGATTAATGTCGTTCATGGGTCGTGATCAAAATATTGATACTGGTTTACAAATATCGCAGCTAGATTTTACATCGCTGTATCCGATTTATTACTTTTCGTTAGAACATTTAGATTTAACCAGACAATCTGTTGTAGATATTCATTTTCGAGCTCGTGTGACTCGAGGAGTTATTGCTAATTACAGAGCAATAGCCGTTATACTCAGTGATAAATCGATGTTACTCGAAGGTGTTGGTGGACGAATGAGAGTTATTGATGCTCCAGTAGAAAATATGTAATTAGATCATTCATAATAATTATAATGTCATATCATCACGTTAGTGTGAGTCTGACTCCTGGTCAGATTAAAAGGCTGCAATCAGCATAAAAAAATAATTGTGGAATAAAAATATCGCTAAAGCGAGAACAAATGACCGGTGCAAATAAACTATCGTTGACCGAGCGTCAGTTCAAAAACTTCAATGAAGCTAAAAAATCAAATAAAGGCGTCAAACTTAATCTTTCTGCGGGCGCCATCAAAGATATTGCTAAAACGGGTGGTATATTTCCGCTTCTCGCAGCAATACCAGCATTAATAGCAGCTGCAGCACCAGCTGTTGCAAAAGCAGCTGCGCTAGGCGCTGTTGGAACAGCTGCTGGAATGGCGTTAAAGAAAGCAACCGGAAAAGGAATTAAAAAAAAGGGAAAGGGTCTAAGATTACCAGGGACTCCACACTGGTACGGAAAGGGTTTAAGATTACCAGGGACTCCACACTGGTACGGAAAAGGTCTAAGATTACCAGGGACAGTTTACTAATAACACCCATGTCCAATTTTGATTTACTTAATGCTGCTAAACAATTAAAAATAAAAAATTTCAGAGGTGTTTTTATGCGTGATCAATTACCTACCGTTGCAATGCAACATGAAACCGGTATCATTAATCTCGATAAAAATTCTGGTCCAGGCACGCACTGGGTAGGATATGCAATTGATCCACGTGGAATTATTTATTTCGATTCGTATGGATTAGCACCACCGAAAGAATTTCTTCATTATGTCAGTAATAATACTGCTCCAATCTGGCATTCAACGCTACCGACACAAAAAATAACTGATCCTCCAATATGCGGCCGTGAAACCCTCGCTATGCTTGATGCTGTATCAAAATCAACAGCACCGCCTCATAAAGTCGTACACGCGTTCACTACGCTACGTCATAGTACTTAAGCTGATATCAGTAAATATAATGGTAGATATTTATGGAAGATCCTCAGGTAGAGCTCAGAAGTTCGATTTATCTAAATATGCAACCATTGATCAGCTCAGAAATGAAATCGATGATTTATTAAATATAACGAGTGTGGATCAAAATGAAGTCGTCGTTTTTCAGGATAAACAAGGACGATTAAAACCGAGTAATATACAACTACTAGATGTTCTTGTACGAATTCCCAACGCGGTTGTTAATAATGTCGTTACTTTCACTGATCATGGTAAAAT